>CABFVX010002654.1:40793-81394 GCA_902151425.1 Timema shepardi | reverse complement strand
TTTGTAATGATATTGGTTTGGATTAATCTAAATTATGTAAAAAGTCATGGATGAAGGTAATTTTTCTTTAAAGTAATATATGTAGAGTACCCTTTTAAGATTCATCCATGAATAAACACGCGCTTTTCAGAAATAATGTGAAAAGGATTTCACCCCTAAAATATATTTTTATACCATCTTTCTTGTTAAAAGAATAACTGCGTCAATTCTTGTTAAAGGGAACAACTTCATAGTATTTGGCATAAGACGCCATTTCTCTATACCAATAAGAATTTAACCTTCACAAAACCTGTTGCCAGGACTCTTTCTATTGGTTAGTTTTTACATTGTTGACCAGGGGAGAAAAATGCAAGGGGTATGTCATATATAAGCCATTGTGCGTATGTTTAAGGCATCTCCGGGACCAAACATCTCTACCGAGATCCCGCTCGTGCACAAGTCGGTCTAACACAGTAAATCACATCAATATCACAAGTGTCCAGTGATATAAAACATTTAATTGAAATATGTACAAGTAATTTACAGGTGTAATTTAAATAAACCGTGTGTGAAATAACAGCCATCAACATTTCTCTTTCTTTAATTATATTTATATACCGATTTAATTAGGGCTCGAACACGTAGCTATAGACAGCTGATAAAACGGTATCTTTTCCGCACAGTGGTGATAGGCGCTCGATCACGGAGCTTTATACAACCTATAAAACATCACAGCATTCATATAGCAAGGAATTAATCCGCAGTGAATCAATCGACGCCCAAAGAGGGGTGATTGATCACACAGTGTTTACAATCGACGCCCAAAGAGAGGCGCGAATAAACCAATAGTATTACAGTTTTTTTTTCATTTAGGCAGTTGAAACTATTCAACCATTAATCGATTTTTTTTTACCATCGTTATTTAGTAGTTTCATTGTAATGGATCGTGTTGCAAGACGAGTGCAGTAAATCTTCGACGATCTTTTCTTTGAACCTAGGTTCAACAGAATCTGTTATCAATTACTTCAGTTCCCCTATAGATATAGCAATATTATCAGAAATTGTTCCAGAAAACATAGCTTGAAATGTATCGTCAATTCCCTCAAACGAAGAATCCGAAAATCTTAAGCTAAATTCTTAAAAGTCAAAATTATATCTGCTCTTGTTGCAGAGTTTCTTACACTGTACAATGCTATAGTACTAGCCTCAGGATGAGATGAAGCTGGTGCCACACAGGAAATAGATAAAGTCTCACTAGAATTCCAGTCTGGCTCCATACTATATGTGTTGGAAGCAGATGTTTCCTTTGAAGGACTGACAGTATTAAGATGAAGTTGACGAGGTTGCAGATTAATTCTAATGTTTTCCTTATGCATACTAGTTACAGCATGCTGAGACAAACCTTGGATTCCTTTGATTACACTAATTTCTTTATCACAAACCAAACAAAATCCTTCATTGTCACCAAATTAATGATATTAGCATAGTTTTCCGGATGTAAGTGTATAGGAATGTTGTATTACTTTAGGTTCAAACAAGCTATATGTGCAGTTTGGGCTATACATTTCCGAACATCCTATATATGCGTATAACCTGAACATGTTGTAAAACGCGGTGCTGATAAAAAAAACTCTTCTATGGCATTTCGTAAGAAAAAACTTTAACTAAGGTAACTATGCCATATTAATTTTTGTTATTAATTAAGATACTTAACGTGCACTTTATGAATCAATTGATTATACTAGGGCACGACTTATAAACTATCAATGCCTAGTCCCTTGGACGTTAATTCATCACTGTGAAGGTGAATAGTACAATTTCACTAATTATACATTTTCGGCCATGCCAGTAATCAGGACAATGACCCTTAGGGTGAGGATGAAGGGGACGCGAGAAATTTGAAGTGTTTTTGCAGTTTTTATAGCAAAGCTTTTTTTTGGTCAAAATAAATAATATATTGCTCCGGTAACAAAGTTTAGTTTGATTTTTTTCACATGGTGATATTAACAGTTGTTAAATATCTGTCATAAACATATTGGAATTTTATGAGAAACTTTTTAAATAAAGAGGAACAGTAGTCATTACATTCCAGGAAATCTTTGACAGATATTTAAAACCTGTCGATATCACCGTGTGAAGAAAATTAAACTAAACGTTGATACTGGAGCAATATTTTATTTATTTTGTACAAATACATATTTTTCCTATAAAAACTACAAAATGAGTGGAATTATCTGGCGTCCTGTTCCACCTCACCTTAACACAGTAAGCAGACATGTTACTTACTGAAATAAGGCGTCAGATATGACATTAAATATGAGTTTACCATGTAGTTGTTAGTCTCTTTATTATTTGTTACATGTAACATTTGCTTTCTCTCACCTATTTTAAAATTACGACCCTTTTTATTTGTGTTAATTTGTATGTGTAATTAATGATTATAATAATAATGTGATGAAGATTAATCTTCCTAAATACCCCGCCCTCTTTTCTTCTTTCCTTGTCATGCTACTCACTTTGATAATAATTGTACACTGTTTAGAAAGAGTACCAAAAGAAAGAAAAGGAGGGAAAAACATCACTAGAGTACAGTGGGAACTGTGATGCCTTTTTCATCAATCATTTTTATACAAACTGACATCGTCTTGCATCGCGAAAAAAACACCTAAAAAAAGCTTGTTTTTTTTAGAAAACAACCGAATATCTCTAAAGCTTTTTGTGCAAAACTATAGTTCCAGTAAAATTCCATGATAGTGATTATATACGCTACTCTCGGGTTGGTAGCATATATTAGCAAAAACAAAAACATAATTTATATTGAAAATTATACTCACAGTTTAAATCATATTTATTTTAATAACAAGTCTACCTTTTTATCCAGTAGAGATAGTCACAAATAGTCACATAGTTTATTTTTAATATCTGTAAAAATAACTTTAGGCATGAAGCTAAGCGTTTAAGACTAAATTAATTTCCATAAAAACTGGCGTATACAAATCTAAAGTGTCTGGTATCAAATCATCCATTTCAGTGTTTGAGAAATGTTTGTATGGTTAATGTTATATAATCCACTCCAAGGTGAATCTTACTGTGCCTTCTGGTTTAATTTTTAACTTTTTAAACCATTTATTGAAAACAATTATATTGGGTGTTATTTATATTAGTTTATTTAGGTTATTTTGATTTATTTATTCGAGGTATTTAATTTGCACTTTCTGAACCGACAGCACACGAGAATTTCTTATGGGAGATAGTGAAAGGGCTCACAAATTTTGCCGGGAAATATATTTTCACTGGGTTATTTTACATATTTTACACTCGACATGGGACCGACGGCTTTACTTCCCCTCAGTAGGAAGTTGTGCTACAGATTTTTATCGTCAAGAAAAATTCGTTAACCCCGGTTGGGTTTGAACCCATGAACATTGAGTCCTGACGCGAGCATTTACCCAAAGATCACCGAGTTAAATGGTGTCATGGTTGAATAAATATTAATAACATAATTTGGATAGCAATAAAAACCCTTACGACATCAAGGTATTAGAAATTTGAACCTGTTAAAGTCTATATTAAAATAGGTAATAATAATAATACTATTTAGCACCACGTCTTACTACCCATTCGGGCTATACGCTTTAAGTACTAACTACGCTAATGGAATAGGAATTGGGAAGGGTGAATTAGAGGAAGTGAACCCGCATTTTCGTCGAGGTAGAGTGGAAAACCATTTAGGAAAAACCACCCCCCGTTCACCCGACCGAGATTCGAACTTCGATCTCCACATCCTCAACAGTCGAGCTCAATACGACAAGCTCGTCAGCCAACTACGCCACCGAGGCGGGTATTAAAATAAGACCACCCAACACAATTTTTCATAGATTTTGAGCATAGCTAGAGTGGAAAATGTCTGTGATACCTTAGCGATGTAAACGTTATTATATGTATGCATTATATTATCACTCATACAATTTATATTTTCATATTTTATACTAGTTTTGAGATAATTGTAAATAAATGTTATAATATTTATAAAAATATCAAATAATGCTCATTTCAACATATTAAATCCATAACCTAACATTTGTTACGAGTTTGATCCAAATCTGTTTAAAGTCCATAAAAAAAGCACACCGAAAGAGTGATAAAAAACAATACGATATTTAATTTATTGTACTTAAAGATAGAATATTTTGTATTTAAATATATGTACTGGCTATTTTTGTGATTGTCACTCTTTTAAAAATTATTTTACTCATGGTATTAATTTTAGTTAAATCATAACTCTAGATTATAATCAAAAGATTTACGAAGCAAATACCCCGTACACTTTGAAATGTATATATAACAATACGTCCACAGTTGCATTGTTGGGCCGTAGGAAATTAAAAAGGTTCTAGCTATGTCTCTTCCTAGGATTGTTTGGTATAAAATGCAGTTGGTTACGTAAAATTAAGAATACTGTGTAATACGGAGTAATTCATAATAATAAGAACCCATCTTCATAGCTTACCTGCAAAACCCAATTCAAGAATGGGGTGCAAGTAGGCTTTCCATAAAATGACAAAAGCAGAAATAAAATGTAATTATTATTCTTACACCCGAATAGGTGGAGACGTTGAATGAGGCGTCAACCTTGTCTGGTAGGGTTTTCCGGTGACGAGAAAGTTTGGGTTCCAATCCAAGTGGGAAGTATTGAGGTCAGTTAATCCTAAATTATTTCCCACTCTCTCTCGTTTCGTGCAAAATAGGGTGTATTTCCTCTAAAAAATACATTTGTTGTAATTTTGACCTTCTATTATATATTAATTACCTCTTTAATTAATACGTGTATATTTATATGATAATGTAACACAATTCATAATTATATAGTTACTAAAATTATTATAAATTCGACCCTCTTCAGTGGCCGAATGTTGTAAGGCATCACTCTCGTGCTACCTGCTGATGACGGGGAGTTCAGTGTTCAAATCCCGGTCGGGTTTACCGAGGGGGAAATTTCCTAAATGGTTTCCTACACTCGTTCCGTGCAAATATGGGTAGTTTACCTATAAAATGCTTCTTTTCTCATCAGTACTCAACTATAGTAATTATCATATATACGTATAATCTGAACTAGTAGTAAGACTAAGCGATAAAAAAAATATGGTTATGAATTCCGCTAATATATTTGTCAGCGCTCAATAGCTTCAACAATTTTAGAACGTGTATAAAAACACACAAAATAATGGCGTGGATGCAGGGAGACGCTCCTCTTTTGTCTATTCTAACCAATCAGGGCTACCATTTTAGTACCTTAACTATAGTTCTCAAAATGGAGGATTCCCAAAAGACCAACTGTACGAAGAGTAGTCTTCCAATATTTAATATTGTAAATACAAATTAATTGAAATGTTTTGAACCTATAAAATACAAATTTGAGTAAAATTTAAAATGATAACATTTGGTCTCACACTCACCCTATTAAGTGAAGTTATACATAAAGAACCAATAATATATTAAATCTTTCCTCATATGTTTTTAAAATCCCTTGCTCCTTGAAATGATTACTAAGAATCGATCGACATGTTTTGACATCTCAGATTCATCATAAGTATACACTAGTTATGAAATGACTAACGAAGAAAATTATATTTTGAAGGTCGTACGATTATAAACTAAATATATTAAATAGATAAATTAAAATTAAGTGGTGGAAGCAAGAGAAACGTATCTAACATACGAATGAATTTACGATTAAACGACACATATTGGAGATTAAAAAATAAAATAAAAATTATGCATAAAAAGCTTAAATAGAATCAACTTCACTGAACTAAGTAAACAATTGAAATTATATAAATTAGTTAGAACTGTGAAACAAATATTGCAGTTACCTTACTATTTGAAGAGTGATGCTGACTTCACATCATGGTTAGTGTAAATGGGTATGGTGAAGAATATATAATATATTTATTTGAGATACTTAACGTGCACTTTCTGAATCAAATGATTATATCAGCAAATGAAAATTTATATGAGCGAGGTCGAAAGAACCTAACAACTTTGCCGGGAAAGGTATTTTCACATAACTTCTAGGGTTCTTTTACGTACCACAATCGACCTGAAACCGACGGCCTTACTTCTCTTTTCAAGGAAGTTGTGCTACGGATTCTTATCGCTCAAGAAAAATGCGTTGACTCCGGCTGGGATTAAACCCACGAGCATTGGGCCCTAAGGCAAGCACTTTACCCTAAGACCAGAGAATGTTATATTAACATGGAGAAGGCTAGACTGATTTATATCAAAGATTATGTATACAAAGTGTAGGTTGACTTTGACATGATGAATGATAATTATTTATAAGCTAGGTAAATGGATAGATAAACTAGGAATAAAACGTTGGCCCAAACAGGTAATTTAATTACGATGTGTGTTTCCATTATTTATATTTAATATTGACAGTTTTTGTAATTTTTAGTTGTGAAACTTATTTCAAATATTTCTTTAGACCTTTTTCCTTTTTAGTACATGCTTATAGCCCGGCTGCGAGAGCGGTAAAATGAGGGGAATAAAACTTCACTGGATATTTCTAAATGATTCTCTTTAATTAATCATTAGAGGATATATTAGATTTTTGCCCCCATATTGAATACTCTGTTTATTGGAGTGGCCAATGATCTTTATACACCACCAGACACTTAGATTCGTGTCACATAAAGAATAAACACCAATAAAATGTTTATTTAGTAATGAAAAACACACAGCTACTATTTGCTATTTTGTTTTTGGTTGATGCAGCTTTACTATACACACATTACTTTTCATTTCCATCGCTGGATGATGCTACAATTTCATGTCGATTTATTGACACACTCAGTTCAAACAATTAATTATAGACGCACCATTTTTAAGAGTTTATTTGTTATTTGTATTATGATACAATGAATATGATTGCCTTTTAAACCAATTTTGTTTACTAATATTCAACTAAATGAAAATACTGTTTGACCGTTGAAAGTAGTATGTATTTTATTAATATATATTTGTGTGCATGAGATTAATAAACATATTAGCTTAATAATAAATTATATGTTTAATATAATTTTGCTAATGGCTTACGGTCTCTATAAAAACAAACGGTGGTATCGTTACTTAAAACTCACCATTATTATTCTCTATCTTTCGGATTAGGCCTTTGATGTCCAGTGTTGGTCTTAAAGCTTGTGTTCATAACAATATTTTCTACATTCCTATTATATGGTAGCCCCTGTCAGTTTGTAGATAGCCTATTGGCAATACAACAATGTTTTTAAAATTGCATTGTATTTACCAACAAGTGTTCCCTCAAACATTATGATAGTGACCTGGTGGTCTAGGGGTAAGGTTTCAGATTTCTGTGCTGGGGATCCGGGGTTCAATCCTTGGTACCAGCACAGATTTATCTGGTTGCCAAATCCTTCCTTCACCTCTGACAAGACATCTTGTGAATGTGGGGAATGCCAGGCCTCCACCGTGGTTCGGATTCCATGTTAAACTGTAGGTCCTCCATTTCATCTCACAATCACCCTACCATTACACATTAGCGTAAGTGCGTATAACTTGAACGGGTAGTTAGATGCGGTGATGATGATGATGATAATAATAATAATAATAATAATAATAATAACCGGCAGATAATAATATTTTTGAGAAGAAAATTTTCCATCTTGACGAATTCATACTAAAACTACAATTACACTTTTTCATATGCACATTAACAAAGTAAATCTTAGTGTCGCCGCTTTCTTGAAAGGCTACACTGCTCTATATTTACTATGGGAATTGCAGTTTTGAAGCAGGGAAAACAAGTTTAAAAGGTTATCTCTAATTTAATTTAACTTGTTTATTGTGACACTATCAAATTATTTATTTATTTAGTTAGTTGAGGGTTTAACGTGCACCTTTCCGAACCGACTGATTATATCAGCACACGAAAATTTCTATGAGCGAGAAAGAAATATCCTACCAATTTTCCCGGGAAAGATACTTTCACATACTTTCCAGGGTTATTTCTCATGCCACAATTGACATGAACTCGACGGCTTTACTTCCCCTCTTTAGGAAGTTGTGATGTGTATTTTTATCACTTGAGAAAGATTCGTCAACCAATGCTGGGTTTGAACTCACGAATATCGGGTTCTGAAGTGAACACACTCTACCCCAAGATCATTGAGGTCAACAACCATATTAAAAATGACTTCACTTTCTTGAGGAATTTTTTTTTATGATTCACTTTAATTTTAGAACTGCAACATTTGGTGTTAAACGTCGTATAAAATAGGCTAGTATATCCTTTTCAATTTTGTTTAAAAACTACAGCATTTAAAATGTCTGGTTTTTAGTTTTTTAGGAACATTGTTTTGTAGAAATATCGTTTATTTCCATGTTGGTGTGGTATTTAAAATTAATAAACCACATTTTAAAAACGGAGAAGTTTTTTAACTTGTGCAACACATCCAAGTGACTCTGCAGGCGGCATCCTTAAGGCTATTTTTATTTATAGCTTATTTAATATTCATTGTTTCCCTTACTGAAATACTAGTTTTTGCATTTTATTTTAGACGTATGCATTGTTACGTCCAGTATTATATATAGATTAGTAATATAGCTGCGAGATGAAATGATATTAATAAAAATTCATAAACTGCTGTGTTCCATATTGGACCATGATGTACCATATTACCAAAATAGTGGAAGGAAACTATAATAATACCCATTTAATAAAAGAATATAAAACATAGTATAACAATTATAAAGGTATCTCACTACTACTTACATTATACTAAATGCTATCCAACATAATTTTAATGAGATTGACGCCATATGCAGGGCAAATAATTGGGGATCATCAATTTGAATTTTGATTAAATAGATCAACAACTAATCAGATTTATCAATAGTAGATCAATATTATACTAAAGTTGGAATACAACATGACGGTACATCAATTATACATATACAGGATGTTCGAAAACTCAACGAATAAAATGCACATATAGTTTGTTTGAACCAAAATGAACACAAAATGCTTATACACTTACACTCAGCAAAGTAAGATGATATCATTAAATTGGGTTCAAAGTTTCAGCGTACAGCGCAGGTAGAGCAAAGCTGTATAAGCATGCGTGTACAACAAGTTACATGAAAATTAGGCGCGTGCCTCAACATCTTGGAGCACGGAGCAGAACATACCACAATTAATAGTAAACAACGCACCAATCCATCTAGAAATGGGAATATGTTCTGAGAAACGTCTAGAACCATGTTGAAGGCATTAACAGATAAAGCCAATGGGAAGAGACCATTGGGAAGAACTTGACTCAGATGAGAGGATAACATTAGAATGTACCTGAAAGAAATAAGGTGTAATGAGGTGGACTGGATAGAATCAGCTCAAGATGGGTATAGGTGGCTTACTTTTGAAAGTGCGACAGTGAAATTTCGAGTTCCTAATGCACCAGAGGAAGTAAGTTGTAATTATATATATTCGCTTCGAAAGATGATACGTAATAACATTTGGAGGTGGAGGGAGACTGCTACCGCTAGTTTAGCCAGTACGGTGTCAAACCCTGTTCTCTACAGTCAGAATTAATTATGTAACACCTATCCATGCTAGATATAGATGATCACCGTGAGTGTACTTCTCTTACACACACTATGTGTTTGTCATATACAACCTTAATAGTTCAGAATATTTATTACACGTAATACCACTACACTTTGTTTGTATCTAGTTTATACTGGCAGAGCTAGGTGCAGTCATGACAAGAGATCTGACATGTGCAATGGGATGTGATATCCACAATGCCAGTCCGGGTCTTCTCTGCATATGAACACTGCCGTATATCTTTGCGATTATATTTCTATATTAAGTTTACTTAGACCTAGTTTGGTCGGTACCTGTCAGCATTATACTAAAATACAATATTATTACAGCTCATGTTAATCCTGTACGGGTAGTAAAATGCGTTTAGAAAAAAAAGCAACACATTACCCACCCCAAGCTACAATTCCTACCCCACCAGCAAAACAAAAAACAAAAAACTACACCATCAACGCCAACGTCATTATCACCAATACCACCTAATTTATAATAATACGTATTTTCGAAGTTTGCAATTCTCCATTATTCTGTTAAGAGTCTATAACAATAGTAGCTACCGACCAAATTAAATATTCCCTTTATTCCTAGCCCATACAACCAACAAGTAGTATCAAAGCAGAGAGAAGCTCAATAATAATTTCACCCAGAGATGATTTCACCGCTCCGCCCGACTGACTTTTCCTTTGAAGGCAGTGTTCAAAAGGGCATCTCTTCAAACCAGAAAGAAGAAAAAATACACAGTAGATGTCAGATGCAGCAAACGTCAGAACACGAAACACACACAATAGGAACAAAACAAAATGTAGCCCAACAAAGGCTACACCAGAAACTAGTGGGTGAAAGAAACAAGCTATTTGGTATGGGGTGATACAGGTTTTGAAAGGGGGGGAGGGTACGTCCTAGCAGGCCCTTAAGTATAAGGTCTGACTATAAACTAAATTTGACATGTGGCACAAAAAAAAAACATACAAAAATTGCCATGATATATTGTAGGTTAGAAAGTTCATCTCGCTCTAGTGCTTTAGAAATTTATCTAAGATGTCCATTACCGAGGTCAAGTGGTTAAAGGGTTAAACTAGAAGTTTGGAGCTTCTGGTTTGGGTATGACCAATACCTTAAATAACTTAAAATATTTTAATTACCCAGATGTTACAGTTGCTCACGCAAAGGCTGGATTTTTGGCAATATATACATTTTCTCTCACACTGAGCTATTAATTTTAGTCTTGTCATTACAGGTGTTTTGAATCGTATATTAATTGTTCGAATAAAAAATGGAAAACAAGCTTTTCTGAGATGAGTGGGCTCTGACTTAAACAGTTGCACTTGGTTTTATTTTTTATTGACTTATCATAATTATAGTTTAAATCTGGTGAGAAATGATTGCATTTGCTCTTTATAGATATATAAACCTACTAGAATATGAGTTAGCATTTAGATAATTGACTACACGGGTAAGTTTTTTTTGTTAATAAGCTCTAAATATATTAGTTGTGCTAGTGACTTAATTAATTAGTGTCTTTATTTATGCTGGTGAAGGGAAGGTGTTAAACCTTATTTTACACTTAAACAGGTTACAAAAATTAACAATAAGGAATATTTTAAATTTAAAAGAGATAGTTAAATAAGATTGATCTTAAAAACTAAGCAATTAGAAAATATATCTTAAGCCAACCACATTCACAGACACTATTTATTACATGATAGATTATTACAAATTGTATCCTATTCATACAACATTATTATTCACTAAATTAACAAATCCATTATTAATCTATTGAAATAGGATGATGAGTATCGTTTAGAATAGTAAAAATAAAACATAATAAATAAATTAAAAATACAAAATAAATTAAATTTTTCATTTTTAGCCTTTGTTCCTTATTAGTAAATATATTTGATAAGTATCATTATTGTATTAAATAAACACAACCGTCAATTATATATATACCAAGTTTTGAATATTATGTTACACTCCAAAAATAAAATTGACAATTTCGTGAACTGGGCAGCTCCAAACGTTACTCATTTCACGAACTGGATGAGTTTTGACCCAATCCGTGAAATGGATAAGCGAATAACGGATTTGGTTCAAACCGCTAATCGTTTTAGAATAGAAGGATACGTTTAATTAGGTTAGATTATTTTACAATTATTAGCATATAATATCTGAAAACCAATAACATTTAAGCTTTTAGTAGGTAGGACAATAATTTTCAGTTCATGAAATGGGTACGAGCTCATGTAATTTTTGCCCAGTTATAGGAATGAACATACATTTACGCAGTTAGTGAAATGGGTAGTTTTGCTAATAGCGTGTAACATAGATTTTATATAATTATATATATATTTGAACCTAGGCTAAATATATATGAAAATATCCTATGCTAATAGCTCCTGTGCTAGCTAGCATGCATAAAAACAGTAAATATTAATTGACATCCGTGCTTATTTAACAACATATTAATTAATCGTCTAATCTATTATATTGTTAAGAAATAAATGTTCAAAATGTTACATTTAATTTACTTTGTAACTAAGCGAACAAGGGTGTTTTAAAACCAACATTTCAAGATTTACAATATAATCTTAAATCCCTCCTTGTTAGCCGACAAAAGGTTTTTACAACACGCAATAAATGGTTTATGTTTTACCCTCAGGTTTATCTGAACGGATGGTGAACCCGATTCTCGTCCAAAAAGTTGAGGTTCACTCGAGAACAGATTCACTGAAGTTGGTTTCCCTACCTCCAGGCTAATTTTGTTGAAGTTCCTCTCATCGCTTCCCTATCAAACTAAGCAGCTAATTGCTTTGTGTTAAAACGCGTAAAACATCTCAAAGTAACGTTTATATAATAATGGGTGGAAGAAAATCACAAAATGTCATATCTTAGAAATCAAAACTGAAGTATTCCGTAAAGTCATAGTGTATTTAAAATAAATGTTTTCGTACTGTGTTGTAGAATATGAGTTCCTTAAAGTCATATTATAAACGTGATTGATGATTAAAATAAAATTTACCATCCTGGAGACAAGATTTAAAACAAATTTACGTGAGAATATTACCCCAAACCTCTAGAAAATGACAATGTTTTACAGTAAATTTATCTATATTTATTAAATATAAACCAACAATGTAAAAAAACAATTTTGGAAATTTTTGCGTTGTGATTTGGTTTAAGGGCAAATTAGGTACCATATTTCAATACTCTTGGGCAGCCATTTTTCAAACTGTGCTCCACGTATACCTTTGGCTTCACCTTATCTCAAGATACGTGAGAAAATAACTATAAAATACTCTTTATTTGTTTTTAACACTACAAAATAACATTATTAATTAGTATTGACCATCTTTTTGGACCTGAATAAACGACATTTGTCAGAAGCGCAGCCAGAACATGTGGTATTTCCGTGTGTTTTATAGTTGTAAAATTTAAATGTCGTTACTGAATGTTCATAAAATTAGTGTAAAAATTGATTACGGGGGTTTCAGCATGTATATTTTTGGGTTAAAGTGCGCTTTTGGTATAAAAAATTTAGGAAACCCTGCTTTAGGATATCTCCGAGTACCCGATAATTTGGATATCACGGGAACGGGATAGTGGATGAGTATATAAATGTCTCACCATAATCTTTAGATATAAATCAATCGTGATCTATCTAGTGAGTGAATATGAATATGTGCTTGACTATACCGCTCAGAGAGAGAACGTTGCCGTATTAATCCATTCCCCTCCGTCCCCTCTCCCGCCCACCTGAGCGCACACAGGTCGCCAAGTCTCGTGCATAAATGATGACCAAGATGGAGTTCTTGGTCTAGAGCTGGGTTAATTTGGTAGCTCCTCAAGATGACGCTGGGGTTGTTGGGAAGAAGAAGGAGGGGGAGGAACAGTCTGTCACTCCTTACCGTTCCCAGAGAACTGTGCCACATTAAATAAACACGGCAACCTTGGTCTACACTCCCCTACCCCCCAGTCCCCACCTCATGTCCCGTAATATCGCCCCAAATGCTACCTTTACCGTCGTTTCTTGTCTCTATCGTTACGTCTTCTCCTTCTCATACTCTTTCAAGGCTTGAAGATGTTGTAAGGTTGAATCACGTGTCAAGAAGATTGAACATGAAAGCTTAATCAATCAGCTACAAACTATTATTCTGGCATTACCTTTAGAAAAAAAAAGCATTAGGGGAAAGGTGGGTTTGTAGTGTCCGAGTCACATAAGATCCAACGTCCGTGTGCGCAAACGGGTGTCTGGTGACGTCACAAGTCCCTCAAGATAGGTGAGTCAACCTTATAGCATGATCGCTACATCTTGACACCGCCGTCAGCGACAGCCCTGTGTTTCTTAATATTTTGTGACTGCTTTTCCCGGGTGGCATTAAAAAATAACGCTCATGGCAGCCAAGAATCTGCAAACAAAGTTTTTATTTGTGGTAAAACGTTTACGTGCTAGTATGTCATTGAATATTATAATAATAAATTATTAACCTGCATTTGTGGCATGTGGTATAAATTTCAAGTTCATTTAGTCTAGTTAGCCAGTTAAGGAGGAGGTTGGTGTTTGAATCCCGGATGTGTGTAGTTTTTCTTAAATAGTTTAATACTCTCCCTCTCCACAAATTTTGATACATTTACTCTAAATTCTTTCTTCTCTAATTAATTAGCATAATTAATACACATGCGTAGATCACAAGCGGGTAGTAAGACACGGTGGAAAAAACTAGTAGAAATGTAATTATAATGTTCATAAGACTGAAACCATTTCTACTGATCATAATGATAATAATTGTATTGAAATTAAAAAAAACTAATTTTAGTTTTCATGCCAGGTATGAATATCACAATTATTATAAACATAGGCGTCACCGGGGGTCAAGCGGAGATACGCGTCACTCGTGTAATCTGAGGTTTTTATCCTAAATTATTCCCCACTCTCCCTCCACGAGAATGCGGATTCAATTAATCTGAATAATTATTTAGATATTTTCCCTATCTCATAAGTGTAAATATGCTACTAGCTAAGATAGGTATGAAGACGTGATTTACAAAAATATGAATCAAAATTATACTTCCGATAATAATGCATAGGTTTTTTTTTCGCTTTGTTTGTATGAATATTTAAAATTACGCCCATAGTGCTCTTAAATAACTTACTAACAGTATTTCATTTGAATTTGTAAATATTTAATGTGTTTTATATTGAAAAAAATCGACAAGTGAATGTAACAGCGACAGACTTAAAAAAAAAGTCTGAACAGTAAAATAAAACCAGGGACCGTGTTCATGTCGTCATTTTTCACTAAATCGGACCATATATGTGTCCAATATACTGTCATTGGCTTTATTGAAGTATCATCTTAGGGCCAGTTTCATAGTCAAATTTAGTACGCCTCAAGTGCGGCGCTACACTAAGTACATGACGACACCTACCTAAACCAGAATGGAGTGGACCAGTTTCCTATGCGAGAACGGCCCATTCCATTCGAGTTTAGGTAGGTGTCGTCATGTACTTAGTGTAGCGGCGCACTTGAGGCGTACTAAATTTGAATATGAAACTGGCCCATTTGTCGTCGATGAATTCTTAGCAGATTAACCGCAGATTTGACCGCGCGGCATAAGACTCATATCTTACAAGATCACCGGCCTGCAGCGCCTGGGGGGAGAGATGGGGAGAAATATTGCACTATTGCTTTCCCATACTCTCTGCTGTGCTGTCTGTGATTTATCATTGTTGATTTCCCATCATATCTGGGGTGGTAGGGGTGATTTATCATTGTTGCTTTACCATTATCTAATGGTTGCTGGGATTGATTTATCAATGTTGCTTTTCCAACATCTCTAGGGTAGTGCAATGATTTATTGATGTTGCTTTTCCATCATCTTTGTTGTGATGGGGAAGATTTATCACAGTTGCTTTTTCATCATCTCTGAGTTTCTGGGGGTGATTTATCAATCTTGCTTTCCCATCATATCTGGAATGCAATAGGTGATTTATCACTGTTGATTTACCATCCTCAATGCTGCGACAGGGGCAATTTATCACCCTTGCTTTCTCATATTACTGTATGGTTCTTTGAGGATTATTTATCACTGTTGATTTTTTATCTTATTTCCATGCTAATGTGACCACACATATGATAAAACTAACCTATTTAGACCCACCTCCTGGATTAAACTATTTATAGCTCCTGTGCTGAAAAGTACTAACCAAGAAACTTCTTAGCCAAATTTATAATCCTAATACTGAATAACGCTGTAGGGAGCATTGGTGTTTATGTGCTCTAAGGTGTTTAACTCACAATAGATTGGTTTGCTGGTGACAGAGAAATTGAGGTTCGAATCTCAACCAGGCACACTTAAAACTTTTTTCCACGTGCAATTTATTAATGTGGTTTTCCAATAACTTTTTTTACACCAATGCGGGTGCATTTTCCTAAACTAACTCCTAGATTCTTATCCTTTAGATAAAGTCCTTCATAACCTTGGTGTTAACTGTAATAATTAATAAAGGCATGGGGAAAAAAATTGTGCTTCTTAGATGAATTCTTACCTGAAACATACTGATCTTTACTAATTTACTCTACTTGAAAGGTGGAGTTCTAATAATGTATGTTTTCTCCATTATTGACTGTCCATTCTATCTCAATTATATCTCCATGAGAACTCCATCCTATTTAATTGAAATTCCCCTATATCATTCTACATTTGTATGACATGTGGCTTAAAATAAAATCCTTCAATTTAACTTGAAAATTTATAAAATTAAAATTATTTTCATACTTTATTTGAATAATTTACACAAATTAATTTAGGCAAACATCTGTAATCTAGATTAGATTTTTTTTTAATTGCTGGAATGTTAAAAAAAAATCTGACACGTTAGTTCTGTTGGTAGCGTGTCTGAGCTACGGGTCCCTGGTTTGATTCCAGGTATAACCAAACAATTCATCATTAGACAAATTCAAGCTTCCCCTTTCAAAGTGATGAATAAACGGACGGGGTACCGAGTGCTGTGTCTGTTATAGACTTAAGTTATTATTAAAGGTGTGTGCTGATATAATCATTGAGTTAAGAGAGTTAACGTTGAAACCTCAAATAAAAAACCTTATTAAATTATGTTTGGGACGTGAATGCATATCAAAAGGGCAACAATAGTTTACACATAAAACGAAAGCGAGTTATAAACAAACAAAATGTGGTAAACAATACTGTATAATTGAGAAAAATAATATGTGTCATGCACACAAATTTAAAAGTGTTTTAATATTTATTATATTTAAAAAGTTGAGACTGTTAAGTTATTATGAACGTTAATGAATTTCGGGAGCTTAATTCAGAATTCTTGTGTTCAAAACAAAAGCATGATACTTGGCTCTCTGGGACTCATTTCAGCTCGCGCATAGAGTAAACTTTCAAAGCATATTACGGAAACTTAATTTAAGTTAGAACAAAAGCTAAAAGGCAGGTTTGAGGCTGGTTTTAATATCCGAAATGAGGATAAATGCTGTTGTATTGTTCCAAAATTATGGAACCATTACATGATTATAAATACAAAGTTTCATATTTCAGTAATTTAAGAATTCGAAACTCGGCTAATTTTATTAATTTTATCATAATAAAACTAAAATTACAAGAACTGGAAATACTCATGGATGAAATATAAGCATTTCCTCAAGTCTTGTTTTTTGAAAATATTTGAGAAGTTCCTCAGTTTTTCCTCTAAACATAGTACAAACCCACTTTCCAGTCACGTATGATATAAAGAAAATAGACATTTTCATTACTTAGTTCTTTAAAACATAAAAAAGTTATTTTCAATAAAGAGGCTAAGAAAACTCGAAAGATAAATTTAACACTAACCGAAGCAAGCGGAAGAAAAGGTTTTGTTTTAAGACCACAAGATTTCATATTTGTCAACGAAGAATAACAATAAAGTTCCATAAGGTAGCTAGACAAGTTTGGCCTACGGCTTTATAAAAACATTCATTTTGCCAACCCGTCCTTTTATAACAATGACTGTTGTTAATCTTAACCATTCCCTTTTGTCAGTGAAGTCAAGATTCATTAAAATGTTTTAATTATAATTATTGCTCGCAAGAATGACTTCTTTTTGTGTGTTTGTGTGTGTGCGTGTGCGTCGGGAACACTCATGGGTGGAAAAGAAACGCAAAGGGCATAAGAATAGGTAAAAAAAAATTTAGACACAAGAAAAATCTTCGAAGTTAAAAAATTAAAGAGCAAGCAAGCATAGCGTCAGAAACGGAATAAAGAGTTGACGCTCATTAAAATAAATGAAGGAACGAAGTTGTTTGAGTCTAAGAGAATAATTTTCATGTAACTACAAACACAAGGAGGAGTTCTCTAAGGTCTACGTCAAGTCTGTGTGATGTTTTAAGGACCTTATTATGGATGCCATTTCTCACTTCACCCTCTTTTGAAGTGTGCATACCTGATGATGAGTTATATACATTTTTTTTAAGAGTAAGCGACAGAATTCATTCATTTCAGGCAATAGGCAGTTTTATTTCTAATTTGTGTGTTTTATAGACCATCATCATTTGATTTAAAACAATAACAAAAAAATTATCATAGTTGTTTCTTCGTTTGACATTTCAAACGTTTTAAACTCGAATTTTAAATTTTATTAATTTAAAATGTATATTTTCCATAATCAAGAGTTCCAAAAGTATGTAATTTGTTGTTTTTCACGAAATGGTGTTAATGTTTTGACTTGTATTGCAAATGTATATATTTATGCAAAATTAATTATCATATGGAAGTTTTGCTGTATTTTATTCCCATTTAGAATTCAACATATTATGTTTAGAAAAAATAATAATAATCTTTATAAATTAAAAGTTCATAGCTTCCTCAAAACTAAAATGGCATATAGGAAATAGAAATAGCTTAGTATGATAAATGATAAAAATTATTTTTGACTTATTAGAATTTTATTATTACCTAGACACAAGCTTAAAATTTTGCATATTTTGTATAAGTGTATATATATATATACATATATATATATATATATATATATACACTTATTAGGGTTATTATAATTGATCATATATTAATAAGTAACGTCATAATTATATAAATATCGTAATATATATTAGTAAAGGAAGTGAAAATAATATCTGATAATGACGTTACTCATTAATTAGTGACCAATCCTAATTTCACCTTACCTTAAATGTGTCCATCATTTGAAGGATAGATGAGCTAGGATAAGTTATTCAATTAAAACAAATATTTACAACATTCAATTTTTAGTGCTAACCAGGTAATCTATTAAATGCATGATTTACAAAATTTAAAGTTAACATACACTTGTTTTAATACGTTGCCTAAAACAAATCTAGGAACAATAACAGTGGCAACATTATACATTTTTCCTGTTATATATATATATATATATATTTATGTATGTATACATCGTATAGTGGCTACTCTACGCGTCTTCACTGATATATATATATGTAATAGTTATATATAAATATAATTTATATATAATATATATTACAGGAAAATGTATATAGTAGCCACTGTATCTATTCCTAGGAATGTTTTAGGAAAATTATTTAAAAAAGATGTAGGTGTGTTACCTTTAAATTGTGTAAATCAGGTATTTAATATATTACCTGGTTATCACAAATAATAACGGTTTTTAATGTTTATTTTAATATCATACTCATGTAACCTTCCTATGATGGACAAATTTAAGTTAAGGTGAAATTAGGATGGATCACATATTAATAAGTAGCGTCATCGTCAGATATTGTTTTCATTTCCTTTACTTGTTTTGTTATCCTTGACACCACTCTCTTTATCTTTTGACATAACTCAAAACTTACACTTTAAAATATAGCATGCCTATGAATTCTACCAAGTGAATATTTGATATTTTTTCATTAGCATAACGTTCATCCCATCAATAAACTTTACCAACAAAATTTTTTTGAACCCTTTTGATTGACCAAAGTACTAACTTTGCAATAATTGATTTAAATAACTATTGATTTTGCAAGCGTTGCTTTAAATAATAATCAAATTTACAGTCCCTCCAGCGTAGGAGTGGTGATAGTTGACAGCTAGAAGAATATTTTTATTGTAAGCATTGATTGAACGTCATTAATGTTAAACCTATGTGGAAATAGTTATTATTTTCTTAGTAACACTATGTTATCAATCAAAATTGTTAAAAATCGCTTCTAATAATACGTCACTTAAGATTACTGTATAGTTGGCCTTTTCTTAAACATTTTAAAGAACAAAAATTATTTAAAAAAAACTAAAATGTACTTATTTTCGTGGGTGCAGCAGCGAGAGATATTGTAGTGCGTGAAATAATAAATTGGATAGTACTCTATTTACACCTGTGTCTTCTTATAACTGGATTATAGTTTATACATTATAGTCTACAATAAATAAATATGTTTTATCACGTGGAGTAAGAACCAAACACAATATTAGTTTCAAAACTAAGAGTTTTTAATTTGTAAACAAATGCGCACAAACACAGCTTAATATGATTGTATGTCGTCGTCAAACGTCACTCATTTCGTCCTTTATTTATGAAGTGAAGGCAGCCTTTTAGAAGCAATCGTTTGATAAGCATTTTTAAGTGAATGAACCACATAATATTTTGCTACACTTCCACAAAAAAACAACAACATCCAAACCGTTATTTACATAGATTTGTATTTCAATGATGTAAAAATGCTTAAAGATTTTTTTTTAAATGGTTGTTTGTAAAAGTGTGGACAAAAACTTAACACATGTTCTTGCAGATCATGGTTTGGCGAATGGATATATGAAAGTAGATCTGGTCTAACACTGTCAGATACCACCGGTTCTTATTCTGGATGAACTGTGGATAACTTTAATAATCTACAGTGTTTGTTGATAAATCGTGAATATAATACAATTATGTGAACGCATGTCTGACACGTTAATGTATCACTTCAGCTTCTGTTTTTTTTTATTTTATAAAATAATGTTAAGGTTGTACAGAAGGTAAATAAAGTAAAAATAATAATTTTTTCCTGTTTTTATATAAAAGAGTTTTGGAGTAACAATACATTAATTATTAACATTTTAGAAAACATTCTAACAATTTGAGAGTAAGGAGTGGTTAAAATTAAAAGTTAAGACTTAGAAATGCTGTTCTAGAGATATATGCAGAAGAATTTAATGTTATAATTTAAACTGTTAAAAAGTGTGTAGATGTATTAAGTGAATTACAAGTCAGAAATTATGATTGAGATTTACTTCTAGTGAGTAAACATAGTGTAAGAAAAGAACAATTAACATAAACTTAATTTTGCGTCATCAACTGGACCAACACAAGTTGACAAATAGTCTAAAAATATTTGTTAACACGTTAAAAAAAATTGTGATTTTTTTTTACAAATATACAATATAGTATGGACAGCAAAAATGTATTAGTTCAAATATGTTCTGAGGTTAAAAGATAAAATTTACTTTAAAGGTTAACATCTGCCCAACACATTATAGTGAACTCATTAAGTGTTATAATACAAATACTTCGTGGAATCAAAATGTTATGAACAAAATACTGTTTTGAGTTTAAATATGTTATATAATAGAAAGTATAAACATTGTTGCATTTTCAGGTTAGCAGTTGCCAAACGAAATTTTATAAAGTAATAATCCAAGTGTTATCTGTTTCTTTGTCGCAATACTCCTTTGTGAATCCAGCATTGGAAAGGATGCTGGAATTACTTCATTCCGACACGTTTCGGTACTTAAAGTACCATATTCATGGAAATTGGGTCGTTGTGAGAAACACTAAGTGTTGCTACGACGGCAAGATGTTAATTATTTTTTAAATATGTGCACCTGGTTCTCAGACAAGGTGTACACCAGACCCAGAGCCTCCAGATTAAAATGTGTGCGCTCCTTGGAAGAGATTGAAGCCTTCATCACGTGGTTCGCTAAGGGCTCTAAAAAAATAATTTTAAACATGGTTACACAAGAGAGAAGACAAAATTATCCTTCAACTAGCTTCCAATAAGCTAGGTTCAGGTAGTGACCCAGCCTTCTCTTCACATAGTCCTACCTCACAAAGGGATTACTCAAACTATATATTACGATTACAATGACCCTTTTATGAAGAATATACTAAAAGAGAGTCGTTTAACGGCTACTCATTTGGAAATGCATTTATCACTGACCATTGATAGTAACGGGGTTGATGGACTCAACCTGGTTCAAGTAGTGCAGCGAAACTTCCATAAGGCTGCGGATGTGGTTATATCTTACCCGTGGCCTAGTATGATTTTTTATGGATAGTGATCTTAATAGTGTTTTTTTAAATGTTGTCATAAGCACCCTAAAATTTGATTATGACTTCTACTCTTTTTTTATTAATCAATTATTAATTAATAGTAACGAATTAAAATATTCTAAATTTTGTTTTGGTTCTTCAATATATGTAGGAATCATATATAGCTATTTATTTCAATTATTTTGGAAATGGTATCTCAACCCGCTCTGCCCCCTGGTGAAGTTTACCTAAATTACCCTTAAGAGAATTTCTTATCAAATTCCAATATGCTCATGGTAGGTATTATGCTAAACGTATCAACAAATCTAAATATATTTTTTCAAAAATAAATAAGGACATCAAAGACACCAAAATACTGGCCTCTAATCGCGTTCTTCCATACAACCTTAGATTCTTCACCTAACACGATGTTGGCGTATGGATTTTTCGAAAGTCACCCGCTCCTTTAATTTATACATAAGTTTATTTTTTTGTTTCAACATTTTAACTACTTTCTGTTGGTATCAATACCCTAGACGGAATTGAAGGTTTCATCCAATTTCTATCACTGTTTTTCTTTCAACCCTCACTGATACGCCATTGTCTTTCCATCTCGAAGAGGTTATTAGTCAGTCGTTTTCTCCTGCCACATCACGATTCACTTCCAAGCTTTAAGCTTTTGCTCTCTGCTCGTGAATTCCACTCACGACTCGCCTCTCTTCTTCTGAGGAAAGACTGATGACCTTCGGGCCGGGCTATGACACCAGAGCTTTGGGGGCGCGAAGGAAGACTCTCCCTTCCCCCTCTTTCCATAACACCCCGTTCCTTCACTTGCAGTAGAGAATTTTTCTTTTACCATTTTGCCTTCTTCTCTCACAACCACCTTGGGAAAACAAAAGTAGATCAGTAAAAAAGTGTATCTTGTGGTTGAGAGGGGAATCTTCTCTTTCTCCTTCTTTACCTGGTTACTTGATGGTTTGTATGTGGAAGGCTAAAGCAACAGCCGACAAAGCAGGGTAGAACTTCTTCAGACAAAGTGGTGGGCGTACGTGCCGTGTGATTTCACCCCCCACCTACAAATCTTATCCGGAATACTTTTTTAACTCCAATGAGACACACACAATCTAACAGCTGCAGGCACAATACATACTCCAATTTTCATAGGAACGGGCTTATTTGACGGCTAAGAAAGTCACTATATATACTTTTACGTATTAACACGTCAGGTCATGTGATCTGTAGCTGTCACTTTTGATAGATAACATCAATACTTATAAAATAACACTCATAAAATAGTAAAATATTATCAATGTTTGTCGTATTAAATGTATATTTTCTAAAATGTTTAATTAAATTAGACTCTACCTTTCATATACCATATTCCACTTGCAATTTTTCTTTATTTTATATATTCACGTCTTCATGGAAGATAGTTTCATTAGTTTACTGATCTTATATATTAACAATACTCAATTGATTACATTAAGTCAGTTCATTCTGTTTATAGGAAATGTGTATTGCACTTGTGGATACACAGTTAACATTTCCTACATCAGTGCTATCAAAAATTAACATTGGTTCCAATCAAAGTTTATTAAAAACCACTAATAAATCTCGTAAATAGACAGATAACTTTAGTTAAAATTTACAAAGCTCATTAATGCCTGCTATTTAGATTAATTTAATGGTTTGTTTGAATGATAGCCAGTTGTTTTTTTTAATCTGATATTTATCGTGCAATTTGTAAACACTTGGTTTTGAAAGAACTTCTATTCAAACTTACCCTAGCAAAGCACTTACTCTTAATATTAAAACTTGTCATAAACAGGCAATAAATAAGTATAGCCCAAGCGGGTAGTGACAAACGATGCTAAAAATAAAAGATGTAAAACAAATCAATACACAAATACTACACTTAGACTTTTAATAGATCTCTCTGACCTCATTATTGCAATAAGAATGTAATGTCTTTTAAATATTGTATATTGCCGCATTCAAGAATACCTTACTCATGCCTTGAACCTTTTAGAAAATACCTCAAATTGAATTGTTAACAGCTATTGACAAAATTTTACTGATATTTATATTACATTCCAGTTATCGGTTAGAAGGGAAAGCTGAAAATATGACATATGAAGTATGTATAAGCTACACGCCAATAGTGAAATTGCCTATTTCACGAATAGGGCATATTTCTGCCCATTTTAATGAACTGGCCTTTTCTATTTACCATTTAACGAACTGGGTACAAAAAATACAAAAAATTATAGCATCACGTCTTACTATCTGTTTGGGTTACACGCTTAATTAATAATTACGCTAATGGGTTAGAAATTGGGACGGTTGAATTTAGAGGAGATGAACCTACATTTATGTGGCGGGAGAGTGGAAAACCATTTAGAAAAAAAAAATCCCCAGTTCACCCAACTGAGATTTGAGCCTCGATCTCCTCGACCTCGGCAGTCTAGCTCAACACTAAGCTAGCGCGTTAGCTAACTACGTCACAGAGGCGGGTAGCTGGGTAAAAATTGTTTTAAATCATGCCCATTTTATGAACTGAAACTTATTGCACTATCTACTTCAAGCTTAAATAAAATTAGTTTTAAGATATTATATTAAACCAACCAAACTCAAACTAGCCTAACATTCCATTCTAATACGATTAGAATTTAAATTAACTTAAATACCAAACCTGAATTTCACTTGTCAATTTCACGGGCCGGGTAAAAAGTCATCCAGTTCATGAACTGGGTAACAATTGGAACTGCACATTTCATGAAATAGACTGTTAAAAACTGGGCACCACAATTCTTGTGCCGGATTATTTTTTGCCCTGTTCGTGAAAGGGTCAGAAGAGAGGCCAGTTAACGGAATGGGCAGAAATTTGCTGAATTAATAAACTGGGCAGATTCACGAATGCGGTGTAACATTATATATATAACTTTATAATATATTATATATTTTCATATATAATATATAAAATAGATAATATATATATATATATATATTCGTCTATAATATACTATGTATAATAATACATTATATAATAAAATATATATTTGCACCATGCCTTACCATCCATCCTATATATATATATAAAAGTATATATAATTATTAATAACAACCCATTGACCTGGCGGTTTAGGGGTAAAGTGTCAGACTTCTGTGCTGGCAGCCGGGGTTCAATCCTTGGTCCCGGCACAGATTTATCTGATTTCCAAACCCTTCCTTCACCTCTGACAAGAAATCTTGTGAATGTGGAGAATGCCAGGCCTTCCCGTGGTTCGGATTCCACGTTAAACTGTAGGTCCTTCATATCATCTCGCAATCACCCTACCACTACACATTAGTGTAAGTGCGTATAACCCGAACGGGTAGTAAGACGCGGTGCTAATAGTAATAATAATAATAATAATAATAATAAACAACCCATCCTTTTGTTACCGACAAATAAAATTAGACAAGATTGACATTTAGTTGCATGTCAACCGGTGTGGGTGAAAAGCACTAGTAACTTTTTATCTGTCTAAAAGTGTTCTTAAAGCGGTGGGTCTAGTTTAGTAGTCATTTCGACTCTCACCCTCTCTTTGGTGCGAGCGTGATACTCGCGCAGCCCCTGCATTTCATGCTGACCAACCCTTGAATCGGCGGCGTGAAGACGGTAAAGGAATTCCATTGGCAATATTGGGCCAATACAAAATGAACCGAATAGTGTCACGTAGTGAGGTCGGGCCTTTTCTCGTTTTACCGTGTTAATCGATTCTCTAGTCCCAGAATAATGTGTTTACAGTCACGTTTCTAAGGTCTGTGGTCCCTCGAGTCTATAATTAATGGATAAAATATTTTTTCCCCGCGGATCATAAGTTATAGAAACAGGGTGGGTAGCCCTGTCACCAATCGCCACAAGTGGTGAATCTGCCATAAAAGTGTGGCGAATTTTAGTTTGCCAACTTTCACAGTAAAATGAACTTTTCCCTGGCGGTGTGTGCTTGTGGTAACTTGATATTTCCTGCACATCCTTAGAAGCATTCCTCAGATACATCGAGTTCAAATATTTAGCCAATGTTTTTGTAACTTGTCACATAAAAGGATTGTCAAAATTTGCATAAAATTCTAAAATTTTCTATCCGAACAATGTTCATTATTTGTGTTGGAGACGGTTGTAACTGAGTATTCAAAGTTTACATGTTTTAAATAAATGTGTTCAAACCGTGTGTGTTGTTTTAAATGTTCGATTGAGAAAATTAATGTCTCAATTTTTACTAGGTGCGGTGAATTTCATTTCTCATTCGACACACGTGTGGCTACATTGCAAAATAAGTTTCTCACCTTTTTTATGGAACATAGTGAATACCTTGCAAATAAATAATCATTAACGTGCACTCTGCTATGAACGAAAAAAATTGTAGCCATGGATTCTTTTACCACATATTTTTCAAAAACAAAAAGTGTATTCATAGATCTTTTAATCTTTGGTTATGTAAATGGGCTGAAAGATAAATTTTAAGGTGAAATAAATATTATTTTATAATACGTTTCTCTGATATTTCTTGATAGCTTCTGAAGGAAAAACCTATTAGTCGAAAATTCACTTTCTCTATGTATAAATATCAAGAACGTTGTAAATGAGAATGTTCCGTAATATAACTTGAATTATTTATTATTTGATTAGACCTACAGTTAACAATGTAAACATCGACCAAATTATTTATTTTAGCCAGTTTATTTGAACTAAAAATATTCTTTCAAATACGTTAATAAACAAGAATATGATATTTACATCTGATTCTGATTAGTTTAATTTTTGATTAGAACTTGAAATGGGTATTAGAAAAGAAGTAATCCCTTTATTCAATGTATTATTGTTCTAAGATAAATGTTGTCTTTGGGGTGATTCCTGGCATGGTGTTCATGAATTAGCGGTAGCAATTACGTTAAGACCAATGCAGTCCTTTTTTCAGAACTTATTTAATTCATATGACAAGCTTAAATATGCATATGTGCCCATATAGACGCGGAAAGGTGAATTGTAGAAAATTGTAGCCGTACGTGCTCTTGTAAGGAGAATATGTTTTTGATGGGCTGCCCAGCTGAAATAAAGGCCTCGCTCAGAAATACATTTTTAAGGGGAGGTGGGGGAATAGAGATATAGATACAAGTGTGGGGGGCTTATATCTTTACTTGCTCGTGGTTAAGTCCCCCTAATAATAGAAGACAAGTTTGTTTACATTATATCCTCCCTTAAACAATTAAAAAAAAAAAGGGAATTAAGGTGTTATGAATTTGATAGGACTCAATATAATACTTGCAAAATTTCAATGAGGTGTAGAAAAATCTATTAGAGTGTTACTTTAACCCCTAAAGCACACCCTATTTAATACTGTTTCAGCTTCAATAAATATGTGGTGAGCACAGTTGTAAGGAAAGTGATTCACTAACGGTTGTCTGTTAAGTTACTCATCAGTGAAATATGTCCGCTTTATGATGTTGAGCAGCTACATCATCTTAGATTAATTTTGTAAGAAATTATTTAGTGGAAGTATCAATATTTTGTAAGTTCTACAAACGTTTGAGTCCCCAAGATATATACTTTTTTTTATGTATACTGACCTTCCTTTTAATGGTACGTAAATAAAATACAAATTTCAAATAACATAACAAAAAATTGTCTTTATATAATTGTAGTGGATAGAGAGGTTCTTGTTTTTTTAGATTTAGGTAGTGATTGTATTTGTAATATTTAAGCTTGAACGTAGTTGATCCCTTCTTTCGAAGGAACTTTTTTTTGTCTGGAGTTTTCTTTTCCGATTTTTTTTATATATAGTTGTATACCCTCAGAAGTTATTTTGAGTTTTAAAATAATAATTGAAGTAGTATACTTTATTCCCCTTCACAACAGAAAATTAACTTTATTTTACATTATGTTATGCGCTACTCGTCATTCTGCCCGTCTGGGCACACAGGAAGTGGATGGTGTAAAATAACTTTAAGGAAGACAATTATTTGAAATTTATGAAGTTAATCGAGGAAATATTTGATATTTAAATATTAGTTATACTCCCTTTCATAAATCATAAAGAAGAAGAAGAAAAATTGTTCCAAATTGGGTTACTGAAAGATAGATTAAAATAAATTACTTTTTGCAACTAAAACAAAACTTTGCCGATTGTAGCTTTCAAATTAATATGTGCTTTTTAACAAAACTAAATCCTGTATTTTTTCACATTTTGTTTAAACATTTAAATGTATTTATTTATTCTGGTGAAGTTAAGGTGTAATACATTGTCCTACACTTAACCAGAATACAAAATGATCCATAATTAATTGATATTTGTGATTTAAATTAGTAGCTTAATGAACCAAAATGTTAATTAATTTAATCTTAACAATTAAACAACCATCAAATTTCAAACAAATCACAATAACTATTATTATCTAATAAATTAATATAAATATTACTTATTCATATATAATTGACTAGCTTAATATATTAATTATGTGTATCACTCTCCAGCCAAACAAATGTGGGTAAATTACTTCTAACTCATCCCTAACAGATTAGACTTATCAATATCATATATGTGTATAATCTTAACAAGTAATAAGACGCGGGGATAGCAAAAAAAATCTTAATAAATCATTCACACTACAAAATGTATATACATATATTTGATTAAAAATAATTAGTTAATTTTAGAGAAACTATATACACACCCACACTTTATTTTAATTTTGATGTAGGATCTGTTATCGGCTTCATTTCTGAGAATATCAGAGGGACCGTGAAACAAATCGAGATGGATAAAATATATTTCAAGGGGGGGAGCGGGTATTTATAATAAATGGGGTATTATTTTAAGTGGTATTGGGGAGCTAATACAAGGGAGTTATTATATGTTTTTAACTCCTGGTACTACCACCACTGAATAAGCCTAATAGCGTACAAATAAATATAAAATATTTCACACCACGATGATAATGGATTAAATAGTCACGCTATTATAGCTGTTAATTTGTTAATTGTGATTATAGCCGCATCTAAATATCATATTCTTACAATTTGAAAATGATACCTGAACACGGAAATTAAATCTACGGCCCTTTTGGTTTAGTTGCGATAATTATCTCACCGCCGAGATTTTCAGAAGTTGTCCCGTAGCAAGGGTAATTCTTCATTCATAAAAAAAAGTATTCCTGATTCTATTACCGTGTCCAGGTATCATTTTACAATTTAAATAATAGTGATGATAGTTGATAAATATGCCAATATAATGCATTGGTCTGATTCATACATATTTTATCGGCAACTTTTTTCTCATCAACGGGTCGTGTGTAAGTATGTTACGGAAGATAAGGGTTTTCGCGAACTAATAAGGCGGAAGGGTTGGTTCAAGGGGGCGAGTCCGTGACGGCTGAAGTGTTGACTGTGGGCAATGACGCTTCTACCGGCGCCATCTTCAGCGACACTTCAGACGGGAGACTATCACCAGCGGCGGCGTCTTCTATTAGCACCCTTCATCTTTTCAGCCGTCTCTCCAAGTCTAGCATTTTTCTCCTGCTGTGCCATCGCTCGGGGCGACACGTACTGTCATTGGAGCGTCCAGACCCCCCGGGGTGATGTCGATGTAACGAGATGTGATGGCAACAAAGGATATTGTTTGATATTAAAGTGTGAGAAAGTGGAGTTTGAGTAATTGGGAGCATATTTACAAACAAAAGTTCATCAATTTATCAAAGTTATCTACTGTTGATTAATTACATAACAAACTATACACAGAAAATGATCAATTAAAATCACTACTACATATAATGGATATATTTATTGGATGGTTAAATAACTAAAATTTTCCAAACTAGAAAATTATTCCAGTTTTTTATGTTTAGTTTACTCAAAATTTATGGTTATTTAAATATCAAGAATTGTTTTGACCATAAAATTAGTCTTAAAATGCAATTTAATACAACTCTTATCATCATTGTTGACAAGCATCCACAACCTCCCTGTTTTTAAACTATCGTTTTCGAGTGCTAACCACAATAAGGTTTCTGTGAACTACGAAATCCTTGCACTCAATATTATTTCACATCCCGTAAACAATAATTTTCTATAAATGGATTCAAACCAAATTATCTTAGAAGTTTTTAAGTTAGTTCTTAATGGATCATGACCTTTGTATATGTTATAAAATCTCTTTCTGATTCATCAATGGAACCCCTTCAAATCAAATCTCAATATATTTAGTTTTAACAACATATATATTATGGAAAGAGATGGTAATCTTCTCTGTCAGCACCCCAAAATCCCTTGAGATTAGATCATCAACAATCCTTAAGAAACAATGTTCTCAATTAATTACGTTCAAATAAAGAAGAAATGCCTTCAAATTACTATATTTTCTAACATTCTTTATTTACAGTTTTACTTATTATTCTCATTAATTATCAAGCCTAGGAAACAGGAAAAGAAGGGAGACTTTATAGGGAGGTGCCCAAATATTCTTCTAGAGAGAGAATTTAGAACATAAATGGGGGTAAACCATACAATCGAAATTTAATCACGTTCCTCCAATTCAGTTTGGGGTATGCTAATAGTATAAAAGATACCATATTTTTATAAAGTGTCCTTTCTAAAATATAAGGATGTTTGATCACATTATTTTCACACTCTTAGCTTAGTGGATATCCATTCCCGTGGATGAACGATAAGACTGACGATTATAAATGCAGGTGACCCTGGTTCTATTACTGATTGTTCTGACAAAGACATTTAATATGTGAATCAAGGTTCGCCCTATTATTTAATTAATCAAACTATTTAGATGCTAGGGTTGGGGGTATGGTGTTAGGTTAAGAAAGCTTGTAAATCAGGTATCGACATAGGCCTAGTTTTCAAGGTTATAATTACTTATACTCACGTCATTGGCCAAATGGTCTAAGGCGTCACTCGCCTGCTGATGATGGGGAGATTAGGGTTCAAATCATGTTCGGATCAGCTGAGGGTGGTTTTTCCTACATATTTTCCCACTCTTCCTCCACTCGAATGCGGGTAGATTACCTATAGAATATTTTTTTCTCATCCTTACCCCATATATGCATATAGCCTGAACATGTAGAAATATGCATAGCTAAATAATATGTAATTTTTATTACAAATTGGTTGAATACACCAATAAAAATGTGTAGTAAAGCAGATACAAATGTTTTATCAAAGTAATATAACGAATCTATTCAAACATATTATATTAACTTGAATAAATAAAGCTCCTGAAACATAGTCATGATTGTTGAGGTACAACACTACATACGATGTGATCTATCTCTGAAATAATTGGGGTTCAAATTTTGGCGCGGTTGAAATACATAAATTACAAGGTGTAAGAACGTAGCTTTCGTACGAGGGAATCTAACCGTATGTGGCTGTTAGTCCAGTCCCGAACTCTCTCGGCAACGCTTCAGTATTTAACCATCAATTTTATAATCAATCTGATTAAAAATTAATTTAACCCCGATTTTGAAATTTTATAACATATATCAGTGTAGTATTATATCGTTCACAAAGTTGCGTTGAAATATATCATCCCAGTCTTTTATATAATACAATTTTAATGAGATTAGTTAATATTTACCCGCGAAACCCGTTTTTACGTGTTATTTTGTAACTGCACCGTTTTGTTTGTTTTTTATATATGTTAGTGTTCTACACCTAGCACTCTTTTAAACACTTCTATGAAATATATTCGTTCTTATAAATTATATCAATAAATTAGTATATAATGATTTGGTACTATAAATTATAAACAATGTTAACAAATTAATTAAAAACTTGCCTTTGTAACTGAAACCCCCCGTTTATCCATGGAAGGGAACGTGAGTTAAGGTAAATTAATTTTTACTGTTTTTATAACAAACAAATTTTTTGGTAAAAATAAATAAAATATTGTTTCAGTAGCTACAAATAGTGATCTCAGCAGTTGGAATATGTCATGGGCTTAGTGGCATTGGAAAATTAATTTGTTTTTATCCCCGCAGTTATCCTAATTATGCAACTGTGTTTGGAATGAGATGAATTGAATTTAGAGAAAGTGTGTCTACATTTGCGTGGAAGAAGAGTACAAACCAATCTAGAAAATAACTCTCAATATACCCAATCAAGATTCAAACCCTCAATTTAACAATAATAGACAGTCTAATATATTGCAAGAGTGATGCCTTAGACCATGCACTCAACGAAGCAGGTAGTGAAGAAAAGAAATCTTGTCTAGCTTCCGCGATGCTCATGAGAAATTTTCACGAGCTCTTGAGATTAATGTGCAACAAATTAAACCAAACGTATTAATCACAAGGGTTGACCTGGTGGTCTAGGGGTAAGGTGTCGGGCTTCTGTGCTGGGGGTCCGGGGTTCAATCCTCGAACCCGGCACAAATTCATCTGATTGTCAAACCCTTCCTTCACCTCTGACATGACGTGTATTAATCACAACTTCTGAATGTGTGGAATACCAGGCCTCCACCGTGGTTCGGATCCCACTTTCAATTTAATATCTCAATCACATTAGCGCAAGTGCGTATAGCCCGAACGGGTAGTAAGACGTGGCAATAATAATAGATAAAAACTATTGTTTATTTTTAACCAAGATGTTTTTTAACTACCTATGAAAAATAGTACACATATATACCTTTTCTCGTGCTCCCCCTGTCTTAATTATGTTGCATGTATGTTGAGGTATTGTTTATTTTTTGTTGTCAATAAAACTAGTCCATCGACTTTTGTGACGGACTTGTGGGTACCTGTGACCATCCTCCTCTATCCATCACCTGTTGATAACATCCACCCTCCAGTCAAGTACCTGCGGTGTCTGCCTGTATGTCGAGAGACACTTCATGGGGCAGTAATCAATGGACCTATCACAACCAATCAGGCGCACTCTACAGGAAATAACTTGTACCAATAATACCAACACGAGGAAATGACAATATATAAATTCGACGGGGATCGGAAGAATCGTATCATAAAGGCTGACGTAATATTTAGTGCCGTCAAACTTCTAGATAATTTACTAAAAATATTTAATCTAAGTTTTAAATTACAGAAGAACCCCGTCAGTCCAAACTTCGATGGTGCGAAATTTCAGATAATCTGGACTCAATTTTCAGAAATGAAGGGGAGGGGGGCGGATTGAAAATATGGCATATAAATGATTGATTACAATTGATATTGAAAAAGAAAAACTCAAAGAAAAAAGTGGATTGTGAGAAAAAGTGTGTTTGATATTTACAAGGTGTGGTCAGTCAGTAGAGTGAGTCTTTCTTAAATTAAAACTAATTACAGTATTGTAAACAGATAAACTGTAAATATAAAACTATACGGACTTACAATCAGCAAAATGAATGTACATTTTAAGGACGCGCAGGAACGAACATACATTGACCCCCCCCACCCCCTCCCACAGACAATTTTCCCAACTAAACAGAGTTTTTGTTAATCCGAAAAAACTTCGTTCCCAATTAGTTCAGATTAACGAGGTGTTACTTTATATTGGATTTTTTAATTTTTTTATTTATTAGTTTTAACTTTATGATTAGTAACGTCTTGATTTAAGGTGTAGTTACTGTCAAGATGGTTTAAAGAAGATGCATCCCCATTAGTGTGGAGAGAAGGTGGATAATACCTTGGTGGAAAACCACACGTCATTGCATTAGACCAAGATTCGAACCTTAGACCTCCCCACTGTCGGGGCTTCAGTCTATTTTTCTCCCTTTTTTCATTTATTTGAGGCATTTAACGGCTACTCTATGATCCGACTGATTATATCAGCACACGACTTATGAACTAACTTAAATATAGAACAGACAAAACATACAGCCCCTACCCGTTATGTCATCAATATGAAAGGATAAACCCAAATTTCACCAATAATAAATTTTTCTGTCATGCCATGAATTGAACCATTGACCCTTAGCTCAGTAGATAAACACGCTACCAACTGAGCTGAAGTTTCGAACTATTGCGATCCTGATGCCTAAAAGATAACGTGACCACCGGTCCGAGTAAGATTATTATTAATAAATAATTTAGTTTACAAAAAATATTTAATTCTCTCCAATGCAGCAATTTAAGTAGCGTTCCTTTCGTTAGCAAGTTATAAAATAGCGTTGTGCTCGAAATTTCAAGTGCTCAAAACTTGTTTAAAATTTGAAATCAACATTTAGAACGTAATAAAAACTCAATTATTATATGGTATTATTTTGGAATACTCTCTGAAGATGTAGGAAGTTTATTATACAGTATTTTTACATAAATTTCTTGTAGTTCCTTCGACGTCTGCCAACGGCGCTCTCTTCCCCCTTGTTAACGTCGCTTTCCTTTTGTAACAGTTCGTTCATTTCGCCAATCCCGGAGCAGTCAGATTAGATTACGTCGTTAATTACGAAGACATCGTCAATCTGTCACCATGGAGGTCGTACAAAAGACCCGCCTTCTTACGTGGTACACAAAGGGAAAAACTGACAATTAAATACTATCTAGTTCTTGGGATGGAAAGACAATATGTTGCCTAAGCATCCCGCTGGGTTTTGGGGGTAGAATCCTTTATAATCTAATTAAAAGAGTTTCTTAAACGTCCCTATTAGGGGAGTAGACTGCATTTAGGACTATACAAATTCGCTGGATATATTGCATTTTAGCACAGATATTTAAAAAAAAAAATTAAATGTCTAAAATTCTCAACTGTAATATTTAAATTCCATTAAAGCCTTTTAAAATTATTTATCCACAATTAGTTCTGTTTCTAAAATTAAAGTCTTTGTAAGATACTTTAAGCCGATTGGGGTATCAAAAATTTGTATTTTTAAAGAATAGACTAATTAAGTTTTGGTATAAGAACAAATAAAAAATGTGTATTTTAATGTACTTAATTTTTATTTTATCATATTATTGGTCAAGTACATTTTTTTGACTATCTTAAATTCGATAGTGATGAAAGATATTATTTTTTTAAAGTTTAAATCATTTGATACGTATCATTTTCAAACATGTTGTCGACCAAAACTGTAATTTAGCTCGCAATGCTATGTATTATCATTATTATATGTCTGGTTGGCAAGGAGTAGTAGAGCTTACGTGTTTTAATCTTGCTGTCATGTTGTAGTATGTTACGTCATATTAGTGGATTCACGTGTATGTTCAAGGCATAAATGGCTTTGTGTGTACAATTTAAATGGTGACGAGTAAAGTACAGTTATGTAATCCATTTATAAAAAAAGGATTTCATGTATTTCATGTGTTTAACAACAGTGTATGGAAATCTGCATCACCTGTGTTGTGTGAATAGCAAGGAAAATAGCTTTTATTTAAATATTTACAATGTGTTAAAGTTTAGTGATTAAATGTTGATTATGTTATACTAAAATAAATGGTGATTCAAATAAACCACCCCCATACGCACACTATTTCAAAGAATGTGTTCGAAAGGTGCGTCACAAGCCGCTATGTATAGTTTCAGTAAATTGTTTGTGCACATTTTGAACACAGACTTTGAAATAGTGTGCGTTAGGGGCAGGTTTTATTTATGACATCCTGTATTATTAAGCTTAGTAATGGTACTTAAACCTGGGTTATAAACTCCACAAGCTCTGACTATAAAATTATTAAGTCACAAGATTATCCTAAAAAGATACTCAATTCAGAGAAAGCTTCAACCCTCCCCTCACCCCCTCAAAATTATCGAATTAAAAAAAAAGCTTAACCTAGGGTAGGATTTTCAACTCCTGGACGTAATGAATGCAAATTCTTCCAACTCGTGAGTGTTCAACTGAATAGGATTTCTTCCGTGAATTTTTTTACGGTTATCTTTTTGCACTATTGAGAAGATAAAATACAATAAATCTGTTCTAGAGGCTCAGCTTTAGGAATTAATTCATGTGAGTGTGATCATTTCTACAAAAAAAAAAACTTAAGACATATTATTACCAGACATCATTACTTGGCCTCGCGAACTGCTATAACCATTGCAAGATCCACCTTCACATATTTGTAAGTTGTCATATGATCTGAGACTTTTTATATAATATGCTATCATCTTTTAATATTGACCACAGAAATATAGATTTGTTTTTTCTAAAGGGTTATTTCTAACAAAATGATAATATAGGTCTACAGCTGCATCGATAACAAATAAGTACATATCTATACAGCTGAAAGTCAAAGTCGACTTAAAATAATTTTGCGAGAGCAAAAGTGATGAAATGTTTAAAATGTACATACAAACCGAAAACAAAACTATTGTATTCTAACTGTTTGAAATCTTTTTCCATTGAATAATCTTAAAGACCAAGCATTTTTTACCAAATTTCGGACGTCATACGATCTGCAAAGTGAATCCAATTTTTTTTTTATCAAGAATCAAGCCGCCCGCATTGATGGACACGTGTTCTAGGGTGTAGAATTTGTCTGGTTTTGTTTACTGACGAGGGGGAGGTCAAGTTTAGCGTATTGAGGGTGTTTTTTATATAAAAATTGTGTTTTATACTGTAAGTATATCCACGCAAATACAAATACGTTTCCTCTAAATTCCACCTTTATCTTGAATACCTCAGTATAAATACTCCAATTTACAAAGATAATTTTTCAATATATATTAAAAAAAGGTGTGACATATCTACTAACAATATGTATCTATAAACATTTGTAAAAATATAACTTTAAAAAAATTTTGATCTTAATTATTCGAATGAATCAAGTTATGATTGAATAATTATCCTTGAGCCAGAATTTGACGAAGAGAAAATACGTAGTGTAAATGCAATTAAAACAAAAATAGTTCAAATTAGAAACATATTAGTTTAACAACAAAACTTACTTTCTAGTTTATAGGTACAAATGTTACGGAATTGCTAGTAGTATAATAAATACACAGCATGCATATATACTTTAGGGATCTGTTGGCATAACAATGTACCCCCTTGACCTCACCCTTTTCTTACTATTTTAATTATATAGGGTGGAGCTGAAACAATTAGACGACTAGTAACGTAAAAACTAACACTTGTATTGAAAATTAAACATTTAAGCATACTTTCTAAATAAAAGCAAGCTACATACTACACTTTTTCACTTTTAGAAGATAATGCCACTCAGGCTAGCTCCAAAAGACGTCAGGCAAACCACAGCACATTGTCCATCACTTTCTTCAGCATTGCTTGTCAAATTATTTCCACCCCACCCAGCATAATTAATCATGCAAGCATTAAGTGACAGTTATTAGAGCAAATAATGCAATCTAATTAAGTTGTTAATATTTTTGATTTGATTCAAAGTATTAATTAAACTAGTCTTATATGAAATAACATTTCACTTATTAATTCTATCTTCTATAAAACTATGCTAAGCTTATTGGCGACATTGTGTTATGAAAGATGTCGTCAATTAATATTTAGAATTTTAACTTTATAAAGTTAAACTATGACACACTAGTTGTTGTTTTAACATTTGCAATGGATTAATTTAGTTTCAATGTATTTTGTCATATCTTTCTAAAATACTAATTAAGCCAGACAACATTTCGCTCACTCATTGACAAAAATAAAACATTATTTGAATGATATTTCGTTAATTGATTTAATATATATTTCGACTTAAACATTTCTAGCTTAAGATGAACGTTAGTTTAGTTAATATAAGGGAAAACTTGAACTATCCTTTACCTTAAATATAAATTAAAGACAAAATCTTTGTCGTGGTGCATATTACTTTGAAATATATGTTTGCAAACACAATTCAAGTCGAAATATAGAGATATATCCGAAATTATAATTGTTAGTATGATGGGTAAATTACGAAAATATAGTTTTTAATCATTATAATAATCCAAGATACAAAAATTACCCTTAAAATACGTAAATGTTACAAAATTATATTATATTTCGCCCTAATACTAAGGGTTTCATGAGAGGTTAAGATGGTTGTTATTAACGGTTAGCTCTTAAATAAGTTTAATGTAGATTTAATATAGCCTATTTTTATATATTTTTAAGATATTCTATTTTATAACCATTATATGTACCTGGTTTTATTATTACTAAGGTTTAGTGTAATTCCAAGCGAATAAAACATGAAAGTAGATTGAATTTAAAATAAATAAACGAAAATTCGCATTGAAAGAGAGTGGTAAACAATGTCGTTAGAAAAACACCCCTTGATTATTCCATCAGGTATATAATTCCTATCCTCTCTACTCATTCAGGTAAATGAGTTCCCAACTAAATCTGTCTGTTCTAATTTTATAACCGTAGTTTTCAAAATGAGAGAATAAAATTCACGACAGCAACCATATTGGCCCTCATCACACCTATGCCAGTAAATTACTGTTTGGTTTGATATTTTGGGAAGTTATATTTTAATTACTAAAGCCAACTCTAAATAAAATATCAATTTTTTTTATGAATAAACTTTTGTTTTTTTGTAATACTTATAATTAAAGGTATTCAAGTGGCTCTTGAATTAAATTTAACATTTCACTAATTTTTCATTAAACAATTTGTACACCCTTGACTAAACAATTTTTTTCCAAAATAAACATTTTTGGTTACCTCTATTATTTTCATTATTATATAAAATTATCACAATAGTTATTAAAATCGGTGACCTGGCAGTCTAGGGGTAAAGTGTCAAGACTTCTGTGCTGGCGGCCGGGGTTCAATCCTCGGCCCCGGCACAGATTTATCTGATTACTAAACCCTTCCTTCACCTCTGACAAGACATCTTGTGAATGTGGGGAATGCCAGGCCTCCACCATGGTTCGGATTCTACGTGAAACTGTAGGTCCTCCATTTCATCTCACAATCACCCTACCATTACACATTAGCATAAGTGCGTATAACCAGAATGGGTAGTAAGACGCGGCGCTAATAACAATAATTATTAAAATTATAGTGATTATTTATTAAACACTCAATTAACCTTGATAAATAAGTTAAAACTATTTGTTTAACAATTATTATAGTAATGAAGGTCACAAACAATGTTTATTTTGTTACTAAGGTTTATTAATCCAGATAAGTAGAAACAATTTTTTATTTGTAAACTACCTTGATTATCTTTATCAAAAAATGTGTCTAACATAATACAGGTCACATTATACGATTTTTATATATTAAGTATTTCAGATGAGTGCCAAAAAGACTAAACTATAGTCCTTTCACGGTAACTGACTATCCCACCAGTTGAATTTTTTTTTATAAAGAATTAATTTTTCATTTGCATGGCAAATATATTGTCACTTTTACGATTAATGGAGGGAAAAAAATAACTTTTTAAAGAAACAACCCACACTTTTCAGGCAGGTGAATTAATACTAAATTTTGTTTCTAGTATCTTTTGTTCAATGTCAGAAAAGGCCAAAGTTATCATGAACCGAGTATAAAGAATGTTGTCATTACGTAGATAAAGTGTTCTTCGATGGCGAGCCCATTGAATCCGACGTAATTTCGTTCCATCTTGAGCCTAACCCTCACTTCGTTGAATTCGAAGATGATTCAATCTCTGATGGGTTTCCTGCCTCAGCAGGTAAAATAGCGAAGAGGAAAAAATTCGTCATAAAAGGAGTTCGAAGAGAATGAAAATGTAAAACAAAGGTGGTCAAAACAAATAGTTGTCAATCTGATGCTGGTAACTAAAAGTTTTGGTTAGTAATAAATTTGGCAAAACATATATTTAAGAAAAAGGAATATTATTTTCATTCTCTTCCTAAATACATATAAAAATTATTTTCAATGGTTAAGTAGCCTGAAATATTAATGTTTTAAAACAATATTTTACACTTTTTAACATTTCTAATTCAATGTTTTAGTTAAGATTTTTACGTAAGAAATATAGTAATTTGTGGAACTACTTATGTCTACAAAAATTGATTTGTGGGCACCCCTAAAGCAAAATAAGGGGCGGATGGGTGGAAACTCCTACCATTTCTATCAAGCCACAACCTCTCTTTCCGCCTTCTGAAAAATACTTTTCCATTTTCTTTACTTTCTCTGCCTTTTTTTTTACTTTTGACCTCGCCTCAAAGATCTTAGGGAGATGATGTTGAAACTAGCTTCATTTTTCAGACCTTCCTCTTTACGGTAGAAAATTCATTGCTTATCCTGGTGTGGCGGAGGAGGACGATAGGGAAAAAAGGGGGGTTGGGAGTGGAAGGGGTTGCCCCCCCCTTTTTTTACTATATTCGTACTTTTACCCCTTAAGTTATACTACGTAAGACTGATGAGTGTGACGATGGAAATAGAAAGCATATTTTAAATCTGTGTGAAATCCTTCCTTATGAGGTATTTTTATTATTATTTTTTTTCCTACATCTTCAACTCTGCCCGCTTTTTTATTCGTCTTGTCTTTCCTTTCTCTCTTCTTTTACCCCTACATATTTTATATTCTTTTGAGCTTCTTATTTATTGACGCCTTTCTCTAATTAGATTTTACCTCCTTGGTCTCCCTTCGAAGTCTTCCCCGCCCTCCCCTCTCTTATTCACGCTTGGTAAACTAGGTAAAACGGGCTGGATAGAGCTGAAAACAGTTTTTCAAAAACACCCACGAGTATAGCGCAATCACAGGCATAGTGTTGGTAGTACTGTAAATGCGGTTACCCAGAGAGTTTTAGACATGCAAAAATAAGCTAGGAGAGTTTTTGAATCAGTTGCGGGTAGGAAAGAGAGTGAAGGTGGC
>CABFVX010002654.1:0-40622 GCA_902151425.1 Timema shepardi | reverse complement strand
GGGGGGGGGGGGGGACCATGGTGCCGGAGATCGTAAAAATAAAACTTGTTTAGCCGTGTGAAGTGGAAGTGGAAGGGGGCTGAGGGCTTAAGGGTCTGGAGTGGGGATTTTTTCCAGGTTTCCTTGAGGGGGTTAGGGGACCACGATGACGATGACGTTATGGTCTCGCGCATTTAATATTTCATATATTTTACTTGATGTTCATAGAAGGTTTTTAAAAATAATATGTTGTAATTTAAATCTTTATTCCTTTCCTCCAGTAGGGACGAAAATATAATAGGGAAACTATATATTTTATTTAAATAATACCATGCATTTATGACAACGCTTATTTTTGCCAATATAACGTATATATTATATACTTGTACAAAGGCCTCTGGTTATATTATTTTCAAATACATATTTAACTTATCCTTCTATAACATGACCAGTCTCACTACTTGCATCAAGAGGTCAGCCAGTGTCTTGTTACCATGCTCTATTCACAAACCAAAAATACCATACAACTATGATGTGAAAATTTTAATCTCCAAAGACTTTAGGAAAACTAGTTAAAATCTTTATATTTTATTTAGGTTAACTAACATAAGGAAGGGTGCCCCTAACCCACCTCGGTGGGTTATCTAACGCGCTAGATTCTTTTTGAACTAGACTGCCGAGTGCTGGGAGATTGAGGTTCAAATCTCGCCCGGGTGAACTGGAGGGTGGTTTTTCCTAAATGGGTTTCCACTCACTCTCTTTCTCTCTCCATGACAATGTGGGTTCACTTCCTCCATATTCAACCTTCCCAATTCATAGCCTATTAGCGTAATTAGTATTTAAGCGTATAATCCGAACGGGTAGTAGATGCAGCACTAAATAATGATGATAATAATAATATTATGCCCTTGTCAACCTTAATAAAAATAATTTTCAAAAATATATTAGCAAAGAAAGCGATCATGATTTATTGACGTATAGAAAAAACAAGCAAAAAATTGATTAAACTATGTTTTGTAGACTTTTTTAATAATTGCTATTTGAGAGTGGTATAGTATTATACAATAGCTCAAACTTTGAAATGCTATTGTCAAACATAATAATAAGGGAAAGAACAATGCTAAAAGCTTGACACATCAAACTTCTTCACTTAATAAAATGTGGTGATGAATCTTAGAAATAATAATTTGGTTTTAAAAGAAGAAGCGCCTTGAAAAGAAATATATACTTTTAGAACTGTATTAGAGGTAGACAAACGGAGCAATTATGTTAAAAAAAATATTCCTCTTTATATTTTTAACCAAATCCTCTCACAGCATTAAAGCATTATAAATGGAAATTGACGTTTCAAGTCTGTTGGAGGAGGAAGATAATTAAGTGTGCGGTGAAATAAAACCTAGGGGGAAGATAAAAGTAAAAACGAGATGAAGAGAATGTACGTGTCTGTAGAAATATCCCTGCAGAGAAGGAGTTTATTTGAAAAGGAAGGNGGGGGTGGGAGAGTGGTTTCCTTGAGTGACGTAGGTTGGATTGTAAGCGTCGTTCCCTTGGGGCTAACGTGGTGACAAGCGGCGTCTATCAGGAAATGAATAGAATCAATACAGACACTCTATGATGTTCAGGCTCCATTTCACAAACTAGAGGCTAAATAAACACAGACGATATTTACAAGTCCAGGAAAAGCGATAAAGGGACAGGGATGGATGAATAAGACAGATATATAAATAGAAATAGAGAATGTAGAAATATATTAATATTAAAGTGTTGATGTGTTTACTTTCTTTCTGTAAATGTTATTTATATAATTTGGCGTCCACTTGTTGGCATAGTATAAAACATTTATCTTGCTACTCGATGCGCTTTTTCAAAACGCACACGACTTTTAAACTAACTCTGTCTAAAACGGTAAGAATAAAATTACACCTTCAAAATTGTTTAGGATGGGACTAAACGTAAATCTCTGGTTTGCTGGTGATAAGGTCATCGTTCTTGACTGAATTTTCTTTTTCAAATGGTTTGCCTCTCCCGTTCTAAAAAAGGTTTGGGTACACATCCTTTCTTTTTTTACATTAGTTAAAAAAAAAGAGGAGAGCTCGGATGGGTAGTTGGACGCAGCAATAAATAATTATCATTTTAAGGTCCACACACACGATCATGTTCTGCTTGATGCCGGACTTGTCAGTTGAACTGTTCATTAAAAAGCTGATCGTGAGTGGGGCATTCATTCCTGGAATGATTACAAGGCAGACAAGCTAAAACTGATCGTGTGTGATTGACGTCAAGCACGGAATGACTGACGCATGCACAGTGAACCTAACGAGCCCACGCTTTTAACATTCATCTCTTCGTTTTGTGTGCTGGAAGTTGCTATTCGTTTTATCACGAGCTCCAATCATAAATTAAACTCTGTTTAATTCACGACAAACTTTATCAATTTGTACAAATCGTTTTCGGTTTTGTGGAAAGTGAAAAGTAAAGATTATAGTAATAAGATTAAAAAGGAAAAGGCTTTCCAGAAAATGGTTGCTTTAAGGAAAACAGTATCCAAGGACGGAAACGTTGATTTTGTTAAATCACTGCAACACTCCACTATGAACAAATTCTCGCGGGTATAGAATGTACGGTTCACGTAGTGGAGAATGACAGTCCCAGCATGCCCCGTGTGTAGGGAAATCTGGCAAGCCCGGAATGACAGTCCCAGCATTCCCCGTGTGGAGTGAAACTTGGAAGCCCGGAATGACAAGCCCAGCATGCACCGTGTGGAGTGAAACTTGGAAGCCCAGAATGACAGTCCCAGTATGCCCCGTGTGTAGTGAAACTGGGCAAGCCCGTAATGACAGTCCCAGCATGCCCCGTGTGTAGTGAAACTGGGCAAGCCCGGAATGACAGTCCCAGCACGCCCCGTGTGTTATGAAACTGGTGCAAGCCCGGAATGACAGTCCCAGCATGCCCCGTGTGTGGTGAAACTGGGCAAGCCCGGAATGACAGTCCCAGCATGCCCCGTGTGGAGTGAAACTAGGAAGCCCAGAATGACAGTCCCAGTATGCCCCGTGTGTAGTGAAAATGGGCAAGCCCGTAATGACAGTCCCAGCACGCCCCATGTGTGGTGAAACTGGGCAAGCCCGGAATGACAGTCCCACCATGCCCCGTGTGTGGTGAAACTGGGCAAGCCCGGAATGACAGTCCCAGCATGTCCCCGTGTGTGGTGAAACTTGGAAGCCCGGAATGACAGTCCCAGCATGCCTCGTGTGTGGTGAAACTTGGAAGCCCGGAATGACAGCTGTGGCATGACAAGCCTGGCACTAAGCGGGGCATGTCCCGTGTGGTGGGAACCTTTAAAAGGGGCCCATACACGATCATGCATACATAATAGTCATCATGATTGTCATACAAAACTGATCGTACATGGCTATGCATGAAGGTGACTGACACGCCAGGTTCGTGCATTAAGGATTTCAAACATGTTTGATTTTTGGTCCATGATTGACATGCAAGTTGGGGATTGAAATGCAAGCATGATCGTGAATGGAGCTTACTGACAGCACATTTTCATTCAAGGGCTATTTCTTACAGCGTGAACATGGGAGATAAAGAGTTTTTACGCGATTTCAGCTATCAGCCATATTTACCTATTCACTGGACAGACCAAACGCGACTGACAGGAATGTATTTTAACACCATTAGTACTTTCTTCGGTGGCCGCATGGTCTAAGGCGTCACTCTCACACTAGATTAGAATGCCGATGACAGGGAGATCGGGGCTCGAATCCCGATCGGGTGTACCAAGGGTGTTTTTTTTTCAAAAGGGTTTTTCACTCTCCCGTCACACAAATGTGGAAACACATTCTCTAAATTCAACTTGCTTCATCCCTAACTTATTAGCGTAATTAGTACATAAGCGTATAAACTGAACAAGTAGTAAGACGCGGCGCTACAAAAACCGACTAGTGATTAAATCACATCTAAAACTTCAGAATTGATCAATTTAAGATAGGTTAGGATGAAACAAAATGATGATATAGTGAGTTTTGTTGAGCTTATGGATAGTCAACAAAATAAAAGTTATGTTATGTGACAAAAACCTTATCTTCTACTTTAACTTTGACTTTGCTTTCATGCACACATATCCATACCGTCTAGATAATATTTAATAATTGGATAACAATACGAACCCGTGAACAAATAATAAATATTGTTGTTGGCACAACCCGGACATTAACCAAGGTCCCCTGAACCTTTTGTAAATCACTCTTACCGCTAAGTCACGGGCACGGGTAGCTATAGCAGAACACTTCTTTATTAAATTAACAAATAATTTAGTCCTTTTATTATAAATATCATCGACTATGACTAATGAAACAGGGTTATTTTATATTTTTACAATACCGTACTTTAAAACAACCGTTTTTTAATTATAATTTCACGCGGAAATTTATATTGAAATATAAGCAGGTTGAAATACTTGGTAGGGTAGAATATTTAATTTTACGGAGTAATATTTTTTATCATGTTATGTAAGTAAGGAAGTAATTAAAAGCTAAAAATACCACACATAGCTTATACAATATATTTCTAAATTTTTTAAATGGGGGAAAAAAGGATCTAATCCTAATTTTTTTTCTGGCGTTATCTCAAATAAGTGTAGTTTTTAATATTTGATTCTACAAAAACGTGAATTTAAGACGCATTTCAAAAATTGAAACATGTTAAATGAACCGTAACCAATAATTATCTAAGATACAATATCCCCATGGCTTCTTTGGTGCTGACTGACCGCTTTAAAAAGTTACCAGACCAAATTACGTATTCCTACGCCGAACCATATGATTTGCAAAAACATGTGTTTAGCAGCTGTCACTTCTGACAGTAAAAATTTAGGTATATACCTAAATGTTGACTGTCAGAAGTCAACTGTGAGCTGTCAATCAGCACCAAAGAAGCCATGGGGCTACTGTATGTAGAATAAAGATAAACTATTTGATTGAGAAACGCTGTACTTAGTTTTTACTTTCCCAACCAATAGAAATATCAAAATAAATTAATTAAAGAGTGAATGCTCCTACAAATGTAAAAATAGTTGATTTTAAGAATAAATATTATTTACTTATTTTCTTTCTACGGGAAATCAATATATTAACTTAATAATAATACCTGTGTGTTACTTTTTTACTACCACGTCCTATTAACTATTCAGATAATACGCATATATAATAATTACTATAGTGAGTTAGGGACGAGGAAATAGTTATTTTGGAGGTAATGTACCCCTATTTGAGTGGAAGGAAGAAAACCACCATTAGTAGACCCAACCAGGTTTTGAACTCCCGTCTCCCCCACAGTCAAAAGGCCAGTTTAATACAGGAGTTAAGCCTTAGACCACTAGGCCATTGAAGCGGAGCATCAGTGTTAAACGGTAACTCATATAACACCACTCATCTTCCAAAATGTAAGTAAATAATCAACTATACGAACTTAAAATGTATCACTAGTACTTCAGAATACGCATACAAACAATATAATTTTGACTTATCAGTAGTTCGTTAAGCACCAAAGCTCGAAACAAATTTTTACAGGTATTAATGGCTGGTTAACAGAGGAAATACACCCGCATTCGTGTGGCGATGGAATATGAGCACAAAAGTAATAACTCACATGCGGAAAACCACTTCCTGAGACCCCAGCCATGATTATGTAAACATATTTTTTTTCCAATAATATTTTTTTAATATAGTGGTTTACTAACCGTTTGGGTTATATGCCTATGCATTAATTACAATAAGATCCTAGGAATTAGGGAGGTTGAATTTAGAGGAAGTGTACTCGTATTTGCATGGAGGGTGAGTGTTAATAATTTAGTAAAAACCACCTTAATTGTATCCAACCGGGATTCAGGCCTGATCTCCAAGTCATGGGCAGTCTAGTATATTGTGAGATTGACGTGCGGCCATCGAAGCGATTAGTTATATTATAATAAGTTTCAATGAATTAATCAATAACCGCTTTTCTGGATTCATATTGACATGCGTCACGTCTGCGCATATTTATCACTCAAGTCAAAAGTGTCGTGATTAAAATATGTCATTTATCGTTCAAATTCAACCAAGCGTGGACTAAATAACAATTTATTATTTGAGTCTACAGGTAGATCAAAACCCAATAATTCTTAAAAACATAACTTTAAGTTGGGCATAGAGGCGAAGCGAGAAAAAGTTTATGTATAAAAATATTATTTGTGTTAAAATATATCAAATTTTGCCCTAGTAGAAACATAGAGTTAATGACATATTTTTATCTTCATTTAAAAAAGTTTTTCATCTGATGCCACTATGCTCATAAGTCATGACCAATAATCAACAATTGTTGATATAACTGTGTGAAGAAAATTAAACTCTGTTTGTACTAAAGTAAGATTTTATTTATTTTTGAACAAAATAAGATTTTATAAATAAAACTGCAAAAACACTGCCACTATGGCGTGTTCTCTAAATCTTCACAGTGATTGGCCCCATGGTGTAGTGCTCAGTGTTGCTGGCTATAAGCTTAGGAGTCCCGGCTTCGATTCCTTGCAGGTAGCTTGGGTATTTTTTCCGTAAGGGGAATAAGCCCAACGGTCACCAGGGTTTGGTAAATTAGACTTAATTTAGGTTAAAACTCACCTCGGCTTCACAACATCATAATCACTATCATCTCATCGCGTGTACGATATGTAGACAACCCCCTGTGGTGTACCCTGGGCAATGCTCTGTGCCAACAGAGTGGCTAATAGTCTACATATAAGGTAACCTAACCTCGATGTCAAAGTCCATCCTGGTCAAATGTGCCATACGATAAAAATATCCCAACCCTAAAGAAATATCTTTAGGATAGTTGTGCACCTACAGTCCAAGAACCATATCTGAGCTTACTAGCTCTATTTTTACTAATTAGTATGTAAAGTCATATATCTTTAGTTTATAATTATAATTATTATTATTTAGCACAGCGTCTTAATACCAGTTCGGGTTATACGGTTTAAGTACTAATTACGTTAATGGATTAGGAATTGGGAAGGTTGAATTAGAGGAAGTGAACCCGCATTTGCGTGGAAGGAGAGTGGAAAACCATTTAGGAAAAACCTAGATTCGAACCTCGATATCCCCGTTCTCAGCAGTCGAGCTCAACACGACTAGCGCGTTAGCCAACTATGCCACCGAGGCGGGTCTTTAGTTGTTAATTGTGATAGATAACTCCTATAAAATAAACACTAATTTAGTTTTGACTTTTAAAAGGTCATTTCAGTGACAGTAGGCCATTTTTAATATCTTGAAATAATTAGTTTTTTCTAGTAAAATAAGTAAAATTAATTACGGATAATTGTTTTAAATAGCTTAACCTGAATTAAAACGGTTATAAAATATTTTAAAAATATGGTACAATTTAAAAGAGATACTGTGGCTCAAGTTATTTTAGTAAATATTTAATTTCGGTAATATGTTTTTATCTTAAAACTGGGATTATAATATTTGGGTGACCTGGCGGTCTAGGTGTAAGGTGTCAGACTTCTATGCTGGCGGCCGGGGCTCAATCCTCGATCCCGGCAAAGATTTATCTGATTATCAAACCCTTCCTTCACCTCTGACAAGACATCTTGTGAATGTGAGGAATGCCAGGCCTCCACCGTGGTTCGGATTCCACGTTAAACTGTAGGTCCTCCATTTCATCTCACAATCACCCTACCATTACACATTAGCGTAAGTGCGTATAACCCGAACGGGTAGTAAGACGCGGTGCTAATAATAATAATAATAATAATAATAATAATAATAATAATAATAATATAATATTTGATTGATATTTTATATACATACATGTATTCGAATGATGTGATTTGCCAATTATTAAAACATTCCAAAATTAAATGTGAAAAATGAGTTCGCCGGTTGGATCGTGCCCTTAAGAAGAAGAATTGAAATGGGAAAAGGTTGTGGCTAAGTAGACATGAAAAAAATGGAAGTTTTTGAAATGAAATATTATTTTATAGTAAAATAGTAAAAATAGGTTATATATAGCAGTCTATATGTATTATTAGTTTACACCTTTTCAGTGACTGCCATTAACATTTAATCCTCTTGTATTTTAAACATATACTGTAGGCACAATTTTTTGTTGATAATACTTATTGATTTGGTTTTAGGTCTACCTTGTGAATAAGATATATTAAGTGATGCCATGAAATCCCGTTAGACTCAAGCTGTCAGAATTATAATCCTTTGTGGAGAGTGGAAGTAATGTCGTGGAAGAATGATGTGTTCTTTTTAAGTACCACGTTGTCCTGTTAAAAGAAGAAAATTAAGTGATGAGTTGAAAGGTCTCATGACTGTTATTAATTAAATCCACACGGATATCATCCACTACACTTATAAATTAAAATTTATTTGTGTGTTCACAGAAAATCACAATTTAAGTCAGTAAATTGCTCTACAACACTAATAAGGATACTAGAAATGTAAACACTATGGTTATCAGGTAATTTGTGATTGGGATAAAAGAGCGTATTTTATTTTGTATATTTATCCCAATTTGGACCAAATATTGTAATAGATGGCCAAGGTAAATACTTACTACTAACTAACTATCTAACGCTTTGGCCTTAAGAAATTAGAAAGCTCATGGCCACCAGAACCTAAGCTCGCCATCCTTATAGACTTCCATCCAATCACTTACCTGACACCCTACCCCCTTTAATCTGTTTTAACATTTTCCTCCTATCACCGTCTTGGCTTACCAAGGAAGGGGTAATCTATCTTTAGGTATCCTAACGAAATATTTTCTCCGCACATCTGTCATACCTCATACGTGTTACATAACCACCCCTCCCCATCTCAGTCAGCACGTCTTGATCATCCTTAATACGTTTGGGGATGTATACAGACCACAAAAATCTACATTATGTAACTTTCTCCATTATTCTATCAGTTCATCCCTCTTAGGTCCAAATATATTTTTAGCCCTTTACTCTCAAAAACTAAGAAACAAATTTTTACTCATATTAAAACCACATTGATGCATATATAAAATTTAAACCAATTGTATTATGTTGTATACATTTTTATGTTGCACAAGGGGAAAATTGTATAACATTTAATCCAACTAAGCAAATACAAATATTCTGTTGTTCTCATTTGATTTATCTCAAATTTAAAAATAATGTTTGCGTCATCAGGGATAAGTATTTTTTAAAGATATACAAAACTTAGCGAAAACAACAAACAATAAACTAAAAAGCTTAATAAACGTATAAAGACACAGTTATTTCGAGCAACCCGAACATTTGATAATTTTTAATAAAATAATGACGTCACTTCTAATACTTAACTTGAAGAGTTAGGTGTGGGTCAGGATGTTTAGCTATGACTCGAGAGACTGGAGATTAGCCCCAACTAGTTGTGGCTGGATGATTATTTCACTGTGACGTTGTTTTTAGTCCGTTTCCCGGATTGATCCTGGAATATACCTTAAAATTCCCCTTTATTATATTGTTTCCTTAGATATCTAAAATTGCTAACACTCAGTAAATGAGTTTGCACCGAAGCATGTTAAGATAGATTAAAAATAACTTACAATAATTTATAGTTTACTCCCTCTAATATGGCTTAAACGTTCGTAAAATCCTTAGGTAATGAATGATCTCTGAATAAATAAAGACGATAATTTGTGCATACGAGTATATAAAAAAAATTATTAATCACCACAATTTCCCCCCCCCCCACCACCACCAACACCACCACCACCCCCATCCGGGCGATCCATATTTAACTGTGCCTATGGCACAGCTATGAATAAGGAAGAATCTATAGGAAATTCACCCGCATTTACGCGGAAGGAAAATAAAAAAAACATAAAGGAAAAACTATCCTCAGTTTATTTAGTCTGTGTTCGAACCTTGCCCTCCCATTCGCCAGTAATCCAAACTGGACGAGCTTGACGTTTAGTAAGCGTGCCCACCTATTGGCATCACTTCAACTTCACGCCGTGCATTAAGGATGTTACAGATGTCACGTTACACACACTTTTAATCAACTAAATGTGAAACTTCGATATGATGTTGAGATTTTATATCGGTAATAATTTGTTTACAAATACTTATTCTTTCGTATAATGTTTTATATTTATGTAACTAGATAAACATTTATAAGATTTTAATTAGTTTAATGATATTATTTTACGATACTAACCTAAAATTACCAATGCACATGAAACTCATAATTTAAATATTATATAATAAGCTCGTAACATTAAGGTGGAATATGAAGGAGGTTAAGCGAGTTCTCATTATCTTACAGGTAGAGAAAGTATTGTCAAAAAAATCAAACTCGAGATTTTGATGAATTTCGACGTTTCATGATTTCCCGAATAAAAAAAAAGTTATTTTCACAATGCCGTCTGTCTGTCTGTACCTTAGGCCAGAGACTAAACCATTTTACCGATCGGGATGAAACTTGGTATCTAGAATTTTCATAGAGTTGCCCCAAGGAGTTTTGGGAATTGGATATCTAACCCTAACATTTAGGGTAGTTTTCTTAAGGGTGAAAAGAGTAAAAATCAATTCTCTCAAAATCGGCTCAAATGATTTTGATTAAATTTCATTTATAAGCTTTGACCAATATTTCAAACAAATTGGCTACTCTAAATTTTTCGTCAAAATAACTTTACGGCGTAAATTCTAGTTTTCAACTATAACTCCGTAAGTCTTTGAGATATAAAATTACTTATCGTTGCTAATATGTAGGTATATTTATAATAAAGATCTTTTACATGAAATATAGTTTTTACTAAACCAATAGCCCTCAAGCTATACGCAAATATATATATATATATAAACTTTTCGAACACTCCAGATAAAGTATTGTAACCATCGAAAATAATCTAATCCGAGATGTTGATGGATGTCAACGTCTCATGACCCTCTGAAACCTAAAAAGTTGTTTTTGCTTATCTATGTGTCTGCCTAACCCTAAAATTAAGAGTAGTCTAATAAAGGGCGTAAAGAGAAAAAATATCGATTTTCTCAAAATCGGCTGTAACGATTTTGATTAAAATTCGCATCTAGGCGTTGATTAAGATTATAAACAAAATGGCTGTTTTAATTTTGCCATTAAAATTTCTTTTAGAGTACTTCACAGAAGCGGAAATTTCTATATCTCCACAACTAGTTGATATACTAGATAACTTATCATTGCAAATTTGTATTACTATTAATGATAAAAATAAAATTATCTAAAATATATTTTTATAAAATAAAATGTTTCTGAAATATTGGCAAATATATTAATAAAATTTTGTGAGACGGATATGTTACTTAAATTTTAACCCATAAGCTCTATAATGCCATTGGATAAGTAAGTTTCTCAAAAAGTTGATGTCCTTTTTTCTTTAACCTCTAAAGGAAAATGATTCTATCATTTTAGGCTTAGTAGTCAATATTTACCTATTTTATTGGTCCAAATTTATAAACAAAGAATTTAATAGCAATGCTATGAACTAAAGATGTGCAGCCGCTAATAAAATGTCGATAATTTTTATCCAGAAGTCAAAATTTTAATACAAAGTGTTGACTCTTGTGGACCCAATATCGACCTTTATTATTGGTCCAAGTATACAAATGAGGATTTCTAATTCTTTAAAATTAAAGTCATAAAATTTAAAGCCAGGAGTCAAATTTTTTTAAAAGTAAGTGTAGCGTAATTTGTTCTCAGGTTTGCTAGTGTATATTATTTTGTTTCACATATATTTCGAGCTTTGAGTATATATCTCCATTTTTAAACGCTGGAGTGAGAATGTCCGGTCGGAGCTCCGTACCATTTATTTTATTAAGAAAATCATTTATGAGCGAAATACTTCTCTAGTAAACAAATTAATTTTTAATTTTCTACATGTAGAAACCTCAACAACAGTTCTTGAATATTTTTCATGAACCTATTAACATTTGATTAAAAACTTTTAAAGGAAGAGAAAAAGTTGTAATTAAATTTTAGAACAACCTTGACAGATCTGTTGAGATTTTTATGTGAAGAAAATTAAATTCTATGTTTATACTGTATAAATATTTGATTTATTTTACCGTAAAATATGTGTTGCTATAAAAAAAAGTGAACATACTGCCCTTAGCTTGAAATTACTTCAATTTTACCTAAAACTAAAGAAGAACTTGTCAACAAATTTATATCAAATATAGAACCACTAAGCTATATCTTACTTAAAACTAACATAAATTAAAAGTGAATACTGTATCTTAGAGCATCCGAATATCTTTGGAGCTAAAACACAACTCCGCCCTTTCAAAACTTTGTGGTCCACTTCGAACAACCCAGAATTGGTGTCCCTCGGGGTGACATTACAACCACGCACGTGGCACTTGATGACGTCATTGCAATCGTAAAATGGACTGCTCCAAAATGCTCTAACATGATAACATTAATTTCGCTTACTTTCTCTCTCTTTTATATTATTTTTATGATGCGTTTTCCTCGTTTAAACGTTGAATAATTGAATCAGTACCATGCATGCAGTTTGTGGTATTGACACATTTGCCGATAACTGTTATTTAGGGGTGAGATTTGGCGGTGGGAGGAGGGTGCTTGCAATGCAATCATGTCTACAAGCTATAGGGTATAGTCCTTTTTTTTAATCACTACTTTTTAATTGTTTATTGACCATTGGAAATCAAGCATGTCTGTCCTCCAAATTTCATTTACTAATGTGGTCTGTCTGCTCTCCATGGAAATATGAAGCGTGGGCAGCAATGGAAAATTTTGAAATTTTTATTTGCAATCGGGAATTATGTTGTACTTATTTAGAGCAATAACGGGTTGAAATTGTTCATTTGGGAAGTAAAAAATATAATATTAATGAGCTGTATCGGTGGACATGTGGACTAAATATTGGGCTCATTTTGTCTGATTTTATCAGATTTCGAACTTTTGTTTCAAACCTACTACCGGAAAAATCAAGAGATGTCTAGTAAAGTGATATTTCTTACTTGTATTGTATAAAGGATTTCTCGGTAAATTGGTTCATAGTTACAAAGATTCAATGTGTACATAACAAATGTTGTTAGTTTGAAAATAAGTAATTAAATCCTTAAAAACTGGGTGTTTGTACTAAATTCAATTATTTAGGTATTTTATATACATTATGTTTTCCGTGTCAAATTTTATTGCAAACCTCTAACAGAAAGTAGGTAATTTATTCTAGAGCCTCTGCAAGTCCGGACAGCGAATAGAGAGGACAGGGGAACAGGAGAACAGACCTAGCCGGGAGGTCGTATCTCCGAGAACAATGATTGGCGGGTACGACGTGGACATTCTTGTAATACTGGCCCAACTGCCTCCATATGCTTAGCTATTGGGTTGAAAATAACTTTTTTGAAGTTAAATCACTCTCACCAACGAATGTATCGTGGCTGAGTGGTTAATTTAAGATGACTACAGGTTCAGGAGATGCAAGTTTGATTCTATATGGGAGTATCTAAAATACAATCCAATTTTTAAAGAAAGGTCCTGATCTAATAGCTATAAAAGCTACTAGATCTACTTTCCCGAAATCATGTATCAAATCATGTGATCTGCAGCCGTCACTTTTTATAAATATTATGAATACCTTTGAAATAACACTAAAAAACCACAACATCTTTTCAATTCGATATTATTTAATAGTCACCCGCCTTGGTGGCGTAGTTGGCTAACGCGCTTGTCGTGTTGAGCTCGACTTCTGAGGACGGGAAGATTGAGGTTCGAAACTCGGTCGGGTGAACTGGGGGTTATTTTTCCTAAATGGTTTTCTACTCTCCCTCCATGCAAATGTGGGTTCACTCCCTCTAATTCAACCTTCCCAATTCCTAATCCATTAGAGTAATTAGTACTTAAAGCGTATAATCCGAACGGGTAGTAAGACGCGGTGCTAAATATTATTATCATTATTATTTAATAGTCTTCGTTTTAAATGTATTTGCATTCCCTGGAAACATCTTAATTTTGGGAATTTAATATGGTTTTGGTCCTAGGTTATGTAAGTTTGTAAGTCGCATATTTGTGAAACTTAAGGTTTATAGTACACGCTAAACTTACTATGTACAATAGTAATATATTGTCCTAGACATAATGATGGTAGCTGTATTGCTAGTGATGAGGTCTAGGTTCGAATCTCCACTCGCTGTACTTTTCCCCATTTGATTTACCATTGTGCGGTTCCCATTCCCTTTTTCTACGTATTCAAATGCACTTCCTCTAAAACTACACTTTCTATACCCCTATAACTTTTTTTATCAAGCAGCTAAACATATTTGTGGGCATAGACGATACTAATAAAAATTAATCTATTTTATAATGTATGATTAAAGAAAACCCTTAATACTAACGACATTAATTTTATGTTTATCTTAAATTGCTTATACGATTATTTTATCCTTATTATATTTAAAAAAATATTTTTATTTACTTTTCTAAACCTACCATAAGTAAACTACTTTATTAAATGAAAATGCATTATTTAATTATTTTTTTATTCTTAGTTTTTCCTTTGTTCTCTCCAGTTATAAGTTCTTGTGACTGTAATCCAGCACTTTAATAAATACCATTATTATTATTATTATTATTATTATTATTATTATTATTATTACTAAGTACCGAACAGTTCAATTATGAATGTGTTCTATGTTTAACATTTTACGTGTTAAGTATTTACTGCACGGTACAGAACAGTAATGACATAAAATGTAATCAGTGTAAGTAGTAATTTTTCAGACGCCAAAAGTATACTTGCTATTTTGTACCATGCAGCCTTCATTATTATAAATTTGTGTAAAGGTTAGTAACGTTGAGTATGTGCAGTTTATAAAAAGTGGGGTTTTCACCGTACAAATTCTATCGTTGTACCATGAGGTTAAGGATACACTGAGAGATACTACATCATAAAAAAAAGAATATAATGAAAAGATAAATGTTCATTTTTAAAGTAATCTTACACAAATTTTCATAGTTTTTAAATAATGGTAATAGGCATTGAAAACTAGATACAATTTTACAAGAAACCATCTCGCAGCCTATAAACCGTGGTATTTAATACAAAATTACGCTCAAATCATAAAACGTATCTATGTGCTGATTTCTGTTTTCTACAATTGACAACAGGTAAATTGGGTACAGATTAGTAGTTATTTTATTTTTAAATGTATTACTTTTCAATTTTGTTTTTTAACTATGGTAAAATGGTTTCACTAGTCTAAAAATCACTGTTTTCTAAAGTATAATAAAAAAGTATTATCTACCTAAGTGTTATCCATGGTGTAAAAAGGGCTCTTAAATAAAATAAGTCATTTACTATCACAGTGATGAGAGAAAATGTATTTATAAATTATTGTTGTGGTCTTAAAGCCAAATCTCATGTCGGAAGTGGAATAATTCCCATGGCTACTTGGGTTTGATAAATTAGGTTTAAGTTGGGTTAAGCTCTTTATTGACTTCACCCCGTCATATTCACTATCATCCTCCTCACACCTTTTCGGCACATGGGAAGAGCCTCCACGGAACGAATGCACGGTACAATTGGTACATAAGGACATTCCCTTGGTCAACGGTACATTAGTAGTGGCCAATCTTCCGCAAACTGAGCTACAGAATGATGTAGCACAGAGACGTAATTATTATTATTATTATTATATACTAATAAATAACAACTAAAACCAGTACCAGGCCATGGCAAATTTAGGTGACTTGGTTGTTCTTAATAAAAAAGATATTCAAGGATATATATACAAAAAAATTTTTTTTTAGCGCCACGTATTACTACCTGTTCGGGTTATACGCATTTGTACTAATTACGCTAATGAATTAAGGAAGCCAAAGGCTGAATTTAGAGGGTATACACGTGCATTTAAATAAAGAGATAATGTAAAACCATTTAGTAAAAACTAACCTCAGTACACCCGATATCCCTGTCATTGGCAGTTTAGTCTAACACTAGAGTGACACCTTAGGCTATTCAGCCGCCGAAGCAGATACACTCATTTTAAAATTATCTTTATCACTTCTTGTTTTTTTTAAACACATGTAGCCTTAGATATTATAAAATAAAAATAAAGCCATCAGCCCGAAATCAAGCCATACCAAGCTGCCACTATCTGTTGGCAAAGAAACGGAAATAGGGTGTCATGTGGGCAGCCGTTAATCTCAGTTTTCTAGACGGGAGATACTAATTTTTCATTCCGGTAGTTCCTCGTTTGTCTTCAGAAGACTGATTTCACCCCGTTCCAGGAGATACACTGCTTTGCAGAAGAACTATAACCACCGGGGACTGAACCCGCGACCTCTGGATCTGTAGCCTGTAACTCTTAACACTCGAACACAGAGGTGGTCACCTTTAATAGAACTATCATATAAATAATAAATTACTCAATATTCTCAAACGCATCGTCTTTTTAAGGTGGGGTTGAAGGGAATGTGAATTAAAGCTCGTAATATTTCAGTTTGTATAGAAACAAACTTTTATGATCAAAATTAGTAAATTATCTCTTCAGTAGATAGTAGATACATTTAGTTTAATTTTACCCATATTGTAATCTCAACAGTTCTAGAATATTTGTCATGATTTCCATGTCACCTGACCAGACACAATTCAAATTTAAAAAAAAAGTATTAATCATGCAACGCAATGTCCATGGCAAATATTCATTTACTGATAAGATGACTATGCGTATAGAATTAAAATATAATGTATCTACTGAAGCAAAGTTTGATTTGTTTTGTCCACAAAAAAACCCTGATAAATTACGGATTTTAACTAGCGTTTCCTTAACTAGGTCTAAACTTGATACCAAATGTAAATGTTGTCAGTGGCTCAGCTATTAGAAATATAGGTCATATTTATTCAGTCATACGCCTATAGTGTCAGAGCCATAGAGCTAAATATATTCAGACTTAAGGCCAGTTAACACTGAAAGCTAAGCTAAATTAAGCTAAGATTTGCTTTGCAAAATTACTAGAAAAATAGCAGACCACGTATTTAAATGTGTTGGTTCACAAAGAAAGCTAAGCTAAGCTATGTCGCGCTATGTTTTTTCCAATTGCTGGCCGGGATATTTTTATATCTTCCATCTTGAGTCATCCTAAGTTGCGCATGCGCATAACGCAGCTTGTGCTACTTGTAGAACAGACGCAGTACTGAATTGTTGAAAATAATTAAAGAAGTGTTGAAGTTTTGTTTTCAATTTGTTTCACGAGTATTTAAGTAATATTTTATTTGGGTTGTATATTTAATAAGTGTTTTTATATTCAAATGGAAGCGTTTATTGAACAAGTCAGTACTACCATCTGAGATCAAACAAGACATTTAGGAGAATGCCATAGCTTAACTTCACTGGAGCAGACCAGAAAGGAACCACAGTGAGTTCAGGAGGTAAAGGAGGAACCATAGCTTAGCCTAGCAATGAGTGTGAGACCAAAGTGACAAAACCTTTGCACAGCAAAGCATAGGTTAGCTTAGCGTTCTGTGTGAATCGGTTTTTGGTCTGTATACTTTTTTAGTCTAGACAGACAATATTTTTTATGTATTTTTATCACTGCTTCGTACTGCTTGTTCAGACTATATGCATACATTATAATTACTCTAATATAATAGAGCTAAGGAAGGAAGAATTTTGGAGGTAGTCTACCATAATTTGCGAGGAAGTAGAGCGAAAAACCATTTAGGAAAAACCACCTTCAGTAGACCCAACTGAGATTCGAACCCTGATTTTCAATCATCAGCAGGCCAGTCTAACACGATAGTGATGCCTTAGATCATTCGACCACTGAAGTGGGTGAAGTACACTCTTAAGATAATGGAAATTTAACATATATATGAGCTAACGCGTCTCTGGAACTAACTATTGAATTGTCCCCATATCAATCGTACCCCGTCCACTCAAAAGCCCCACTTGAAAACCCCCACTCAGGGCCTGCGAACCCTCAGTGGTCGCGGCGACACGAGAACTGTAATTAAAACCCACTACGCAACGAATAGCGAATAGTTCACGTATTCATTACCAAAATTTGGTCTTTAATGTTTAATGGCACAAACATTTAATAAATTCAAAGCGGTATAATAGAGAAAGAGAGAGATGGAGTAGAGATACACATGTTTTTGAAATGTAGTAGAATATATAGTTCAATTACAAACGTCCATTTACCCAAACCGACAGCCGGTGCAAAATGACAGAGAATAATTAAGTTTCTACCATGTGACGTTAGAGCTCATAAAATAAATTTTAAAAACTAGCCAAAATTACCACCTATGAAATTATTTTTTTAAATATAAAAGTGTTTAAAGTGTTAAATTATTTTCCGATTTCAAAATGAATTATTAGGGTTAGCTATCAATGGGTGATGATCCAAAAAATGTTGAATCATAAACACACGTTACTGCATGATACTCGTATGATAATTAACGTATTCATTTGATGAAAAATTAATCTGAAAGGAAATTCCAAAACTGGCCTCTCATTTGTGGTCAATACTTTTTTTTTTACTAATTCTAATTAAAGAAATATTTGAGACAATATAATAAAATTATATAAAATATTTTATGAAACATATCAAACAATTTTATAGGCATAGCTAATTAAAAAAACTTTTAATGTGTTCTCGATTACAAAAAGGTTTTGAACATCAGGTTTCTTATTTTGTATATTTTTGTATTTCTCAAGAGTCTAAACCATTTTTTATATTTTCCTCAAATTCGGTATGATAATGTATATCATATTTGGTTCCATGTGACTGTTGATACGAAGAAATAAAGGATATTATTGACTATTAAACAACACTTGTAATGAAGTGAATTACTGAATCAATGTTCTTTATTTCGTTTTAAAACACAACATAATTTAAGACATTATAAAATCACATTTATGTTAACTGTGCTCCCTTAATGCACATTAATTTAAAATACTAACGCAATTTATTTCAGTTTAAATGGAAGATAAAATGTAATTATTAAGTTACTCATAATATACAAAGATTCGGTGTATACTTTTGACATTAAAACTATAAGTGTACACACACGTCTAGATAATTTTTTTTTTCAAGATTTTTCCATGTCGCGAATAATACAATTCCCATTTTTCTCTCCAAGAAACATCAACGAATTAAATAAAGATGTCTTCCTCGTTTTTGCGTTCAAAAAATATCTGCTAGAGATAGCATGACAGTCATGTTGACAATACTTATACCACTCCAGAAACACATACACATACAGACACACACACACACAAAGTACTCGTAATCCAATTATAAGAAGAAATGTTTAGGTTCCTCCCAAACGCTTGGAAGACTTCCGCACCGTTCTTCTCCACAAGTAAGTCAAGTTGACCGCCACGCCTGGCTATTTGGTCTGCCTTCCAATACTTCCATTAATTTATCTCTCTCACAGCTTTTTTTCCTTCCCTCAGCTCTCATGTTTTTATCCTTTCATCTTATCTTCTTGTTGTAAAGCCTTCTTCAGTGTCCCTACGGCTCAACGATTGGCCCTATTCATCTCTTGGCGTGGTCACTATTTGCCCTCTCAACCTCATTTTTTTCTTTCTTTACTCTTCTTTTATATTACATAACGTCCATCGTCAAAAGCCTGTATTTCCTCCTTTTCTACCTCTTTAGTTATGGTATGTTGGAACTTGATATTACATGTTTCTGCAAAATGACCTTAGCATCTTTACTAAACGTATTTAGTTTCTTATTCCCGAGATTCTATTTTATTTTCAGAGTGGGCCCTACATAAAATACTTATAAGAATGTAAACACTGTCCTAGATTCGATATTTTGCCAATATTGATCTCTCTCCAAACGTTACACGTGATTTAAAAATTAAACACTCTCTCCGGATAGCTATATAACTATAGCTCTTAGTTTGAATTGATGTCAGCTCGAAAACAATAGATGAATTTGAATTCGCCTTAAGGATGTCGCCAACTTGGTATTCTTATAATGCGGTATTTCTTATGGAAATTGCAGTTGTAAAGGATAAAAATCACTTAAAAAATCATAAATTAGTTTAGAATTTTCTATTGTAGTCCTATTAAAATGTGAGCTATCATGTTTCTATCAATTTATATTTATCTCAGAAATGAAACATACTCCATGAAACGTCTTTAGAAATAAAATGATTCTAGTTAAAATTAAAATGTAAGATTTTAATCTTAAAGGAACCAGTGTATACCTTTCCCCTTCATTTGGGCATGGGCCATATTTTAAAATAAAAAAATTTCTTACATAACGTGAGGCATATAACCCGAACAGGTGGCAAGACGCAGTGCTAAAAAAGTAAAAAAAACTATTACGTGCAATTTCTGGATGCTTACCATGTGCCTCAGTGCCTCTCAACAGGATATTTGAGTGATCAGTAAGGTTTTACCCACGCCTGTATAAAGTGAACTAAATGTAGGTCTCGTTTGTTGATGAGGGGGAAGCTGGTTTTCGAATCTAGGATGGGAGAATGATTTCTCCTAGTTGGTTGCCCACTCGTCCTCCATGAAAATTGCTAGTTTAGTTCCTCTAAATTCTACCTTACTCATCCTTATAGCCCAGGTGGGTTGTAAAATGTGAAGTAAAACAAAAGTAACATTATATTACAATCAATAAACTTGATTTCTAGAAGAGACCATGCTGGTGCTTTATATGTATATTAATTTGTTAATACAAGTTATTCTGATTTCGTTTGATAGTTTATTGAACATGGGAAACATGAAAATGTTACGACAAAATAGTAAACACCTTCTCATCTAAATTGGAATCAAATTTTCAAAAATAAGTTTTGAGTATAGTTACCCTCAAAATAGGGTTTCTTCGTAAAAAAACATATACATCATCTTGTCAATTTATACAAAAAAATCACTCTTTATAAATAAATTGTAAACAAAATTGTTTCAAACCACTTATAAGAAGCTACTAATCTTTTATATTTGTAGAATACCCTCAAATTAGTTATGCTGCTATAAATAAAAACGTACCTTTATTTAACTTTAAAAACAATTCCCAAATACCCATTTTGAAAAAAAATTGAGCATTTTTGAAAAGTCAATGTTTTTCTTAATTTTAATAAGTTAACTAACTACCTTTATAATATTTTATTTTATAAAAATAAACATTAATTATTATGTATCATGTATTATAGCCCCTAAATATCAATTCTGAACAAAGTCGTTAGAGTTATTAAAAAGAAAATCAATCGTCAGTAAAAGACTACGAAATTATTTTTATTTTAAGAAAAACCAAAATGAACATTTATTTATATTGTGAAAAACTTATCAGATACCCATTTTGAGCCAAATTGTTATAGCCATTTGAGTATTTTAAAATTCACTCATGAGTAAACTACTTTTAATTCAAGGGCTAGGATTAAAATTATAAAATATCCCGAGCTAATGATAGCATCTAAATATCAAATTTGAACCTGATATATCAAACCGTTTAAGGTTAAGGCCCTGAGATGGGGAGAAAGACAAATATAGACAGACAAACATACATGGTGACAGACAGAATTGTAAAATACAATTTTTTTTTAGTTTGGAGTCACATACAACACAAAAATTCACTATAATATTGAGATTGAAAATTTTCGCTATAACAATACTTTCTCTTTAAATTAAAAAGTAAAAATCAAAACAAAACATAAGAATTAGAAAAATGTGTCATCAAAATATAAAATTAGCATGCTACCTTGAAAACCTAAAATAATAATTTGTAAGTACTTTTTAAAAGTGAATATGATATTTGACTAGCCCTCTTCCCTCACAAGCGGTATTTTACTTAGAAAAATCAGTTTATCTAGTAATGACTTAAGAATATTTCTTATGAAACAACACAGTTAGTTAATATTAGTATTTTTAGAGCCATAAAATTAATAAGAAACAAAATAGTGTATTAATTCGGTGTATAAATGTGTAAGTTTAGGATTCAGTAGATAAACTTAGTTAAAGCTAGCACTTATATTAGTAACACTGTTGTTTCTATAGCATTTAGGTAAAAGGGCAGATTGTATATAAACAATCTGACTCAACATAGCAGTAATGGGTTAATCTGTTCCAAACTCACCAGCTTTCCAATTTTATTGAATGGGTTCCACAAAGGTTCACCAGCTTTCCATCTTTATTGAATGGGTTCCATAAAGGTTTTATGGAAAGTAGAGCGCTTTTGGATTGTGTATTCAGAAACACATCGACTTATAAACGAATTAATACGCAATTCCTGCAAATTTTGGCTGTCCATTGGTAAATGAAAATACTTTAATACGTCAATTCATTGCACTATGCAATGTAAATACAAATCTAAGTTTGGCAGGAACATTGCACATTTCAAACATGGCCATTGTAATATAAAATTCAACTCAGATTAGATTGCATTAAACTAAATGTTTACACATTAATCAATTCATTACTAGTGTTGAGTAAATTGAACCCTTAAAATATGTTTAGTGTTTATGAATTAATGAGGCTTACGTTTAAAATAGTTGAGCTACTATTATTTTCACTGTAACTAAATTTATCCAACGAATACTCTACATACTATCCGTAATAATTTATTACACCCCTTCACCCCTCCTCCGCAACGTCCATCTCACTCTCTAAAGAGTCTACTACAAACACAGGATATAATAATTTTGTTTTAGCTGACGAGGTAGGATTGAGAAGTATAATTTAGAGAAAATGTAGCGTCATTTATATGAAGGGAGACTTGAGAAGCTAGCTAGGAAAAAACACCCCTAGTACAACAAGCCAGAATTTGTATTCCGACCTGCCATCTCCAGCCAACCAGTTTTGATGAACCTGGCATTTAGACGACTTTCCAACTAATGTGAATATATTATCTGTACTAAATTGAGCATGGGCTAATGCTCCTTAAACGGTTTTGTGGGTCTTATTATAAAAGGAGTGGTTTGTATGCCATCTGCACTATTTTGTTTGGAAACAATTTGTTTATTGCATTGTTATTTACTTATTATTGTGTACTTAAACTGCTTGTTTGGACCCAGTAAAAATAATTGGAAATAGCCAATTAAAATAAAACATTCAATTTTCATTAGTAATACAAAACGAATGCAAAAAAGAAAAGAAAAATAGATGCATTTAAAATAATACTATAATGACAAATTACTTTGGATACGAAATAGAGCAATTTGCCATTTTATTGAAAACAAACTTTTAATGAAAAATATTCCATCCTCATTTTACTGAAATAAACATGTTTCTGTAAATTTGTTTCAATTATTTTGTTTTTATTTAGCAAATGGTAAAATAAAATGTTTGATGTGGTCCTGTCAATTTTGTCATGCCAGTTTTTAAAATAAGGTTTTGGAAATAAACTTACTTAGCTGACGCTCACCACTTTTGAATTATTAAAACATATATATATAATTTTTTTTGCATGTCAATACTTTTTTAGTTGAAATATCTCAAACCAAAATTAATAAAGTGTTTCATAGGAGAATTATTGAGCCAAAATAAATTACAAAATATAATATCTAAAATGTTAACACATATAATTATATGATTGGAAAAATACCGTACTTTCTTGATTAATAATTCATATTTATAAAATATACATTGTTAGGAGCCTATCTTAGTATTATGGTACAATAAATAATTTTATAATGTTAATTGAAATTTCACTAAAGCCTTAATACATCAATATACATAATGAAATTATTTTACATGAATATTAAAAATATTGTGAAAGGGTTTCATAAACTTTTATTTTATAAAGTTGAACTTTTTGCTGTAGTTAAAAGTAGTTTTCTGAATTAAAATAAAATGTTCCCGATTATTCAAAACTGGTAGGTACAGTCTTATAGAGAGTGACGCGTTCTTAAATATCGAGATTCTAAACTTATTATAATATGTTGGAAGGGAAAAAATCATTTGATTTTCCCTTTATAAAGTTGTTATAATCCTAAACGCAGAACATATTTGATTGGTATACATACGTACATCTATTAAGATAGGAGTCATATGTTACTTTTCGCCGCTATTTATTGAGGACTCAAAATCAGTTTACTAAATAAAAATGTCTAGAACAGACGGAATAAATCTGAAGAGTCTCACTTTTGTCACTTCTCCTAACATGTATTATTAATTCTGTACATAATTAATCAAAAATATTATGGAATAACAAATTTGTGGCAAGATTTAAGTAAAGGCATTTTTGTTATACGAAATATAATTTTTATCTTAAGTTAGATAGTTATTTAACTGTATTTTATTAGTATATTTAAAAAAAATATTAATGAAAAATGAGCTTAAAGAAAACTATATGTGCATTTTATATATGTTTGGTTAAATTTGAAATATATATATATATATATATTTGTCTTATATTTATAGTCACATAAACGTAAAAACCATATAACTATAGTCTTTTACCAACATACTGAAAACAAAATTCAAGTAGGCCTACCATTTATGTCATCTAGACAAGTAAATATTTCCATCTATTTACGCAACGAAAGGTTTCACTAAAATTAATTGTATGCCCTATTCTCCTCAAGACTGACGCCTCAACGGTCTCGCCCTAGGTAGGACACCCCACCACCACCCTTACCAAAGATTGTCGTCGAGTATTCCGTCCGTTTCTCCGTGGCTCGTTGTGGTATTGTGTCCGGAGAACACAGCGCATTAACAATGAATGGCCTGCTGTAATTACTGGTTTGTTTTCCTACAGTGTGTTCCGCACGCTATATGCACGCCTCGATGAACTTGAAGGGAAACAGAGGAGGTGTAGGGGGGGAGGAGGGAAAGAGGGAGCTCAATCACAGCCTCCCAAATGTTAGAGTGGGAGCCGGTCGTTGGTGCTTTGCGCCATTGATTCAATTAGCGGCTCGTTGCAGAAGAGGAGTGAGTAGGAGTATGGGGAGGGGTGGGGGAAATCGTTTTCATTTGCCCGGGGATTAGTTTGCACATGGGGCACCACCATCACAACTTGGGTGACTTTGCGGTTTGGGCTTTTCGCGGCTTCAAGCCAGTTTCGATGCTTTAAAAAAAAAGTTGGACTTGACCCACTTGTATACGGATTTCCCCAAGCACTTGGCAAATTGTTATGATGGCAAAAAATATATAAAAAAAGGTTAGGACCTTCTTCCATGTTGTTTTACAGCAGTTATTTTTATGAATCCTAAATGAAATATGGAGACAGTCTTTTCTACAGTGGCTCGACAAGAAGATTGCTAGCAGCTCATTATTAAGGAGGGGAGTCCAAAATGAACGAGAAAAACACTACAATTCATTACAGAATCTCACATTTAATTTTAGAGATACATTTTTAAATAAATGGTTATAATATTTTGAAGAAAAAATACATAGTATATATTTTGCTTGCAATTTAAATCTGGCTTAAATCATGATTATAAATTAGTACATAATCACTTTGGTAATCTATTCAGATTGAAATTTAATTTACTATTCTACATTTTTTTAAATCTCTAAGTTAGACAATTATGAAATGTTTACAATTATATTTTATTTAGATTTCAGAATCAAATATTTAAATTAATAAATAGCTAATACCATTATCTACCTCAGTTGGTAGAATATATAATCTATTAACATTTCAAAACATGTACAATTCTTTTTCTAATGCGAGAATTATTTGTATGTTGGTGACCTGGTGGTATAGGGGTAAGGTGTCGGACTTCTGTGCTGGGGTCCGGGGTTCAATCCTCGGTCCCAGCACAAATTTATCTCACTGCCAAACCCTTCCTTCACCTCTGACAAGACGTGTATTAATCACAACTTGTGTATGTGGGGTATACCAGGCCTCCACCGTGGTTCGGATTCCACGTTAAACTGTAGCTCCTCCATTTCTTCTCACAATCACCCCCACCATTACACATAAGCGTAAGAGCGTATAACCCGAACGGGTAGTAAGACGCGTTGCTAATAATAATATTTGTATGTTTTTCCATTGGATCTGTTTTAATCTGTAGCTAAGGCATTTTACATCACGATTCAATAATTATAATTAAAATGTTAACTCATAAATGTCAGAGATAGTTATTCTCAAGTTATTTTTCACGAGTTTAGGTCAGAGTTTAAAATTAACACAAATAATTATAAACAGATGCAAGCTATAAATAACTTAATATAAATGCCATTAAATAATCTAGCTCTTTAATACGAAAGTGTATATTCTTGTCAAACCCGGTATAGGCCTATTTTATGAGTCTAAATTGACGAATGAGGACTTAAATAGAAATGTGTTGAACTGAAGACTGCTATGAACATTACAACAAATTTTAATGAACGTCAAAAAGCTCATCCTCTTCGCCACCTCACCCCAGATGCATTTCCGAAACTGCTGGGTACTATGGGGCCCATCTTCTGGTGGGTGGTCCCCCTTGAGACCTTAAGTGAAAAAATCTCCCCCCAGATGCATCTCCGGAACCACTGGGACTATGGGGCAAAATTGTAACAAATTATGTTGTCTATAATGAAGTTTACTCGAACACTTTGTAAATATGAATGTCTCATGTTTATGTCATACATTTGCCATCTATTGTAATAAAAGGAAGTGTTTGCTTGTTTGCGATGCCCAGCCAAATCTACGGCACGCCGAGATATGAAATATTTAACAAAAGTGGACGGGAGGGGCTCCGAATGCACCTCAAAGCTGGATTTTTAAACTTTTAATTAGCTTTTTAACTAGGCTATTTTTTAATGTTTGAAGAAAATATTGTTAATCTGATAATTAAATTCTCATTTCAAATTGGGAATCATGAGGTAGGGGAGGGGGGGCTTATATAATTCTTATACCACAGTGGGTCACGGGCAATGCCTTGCGGAACTGCTAGTTTTTAAATAAAGTTTATTTAAAACTACAATTTAAGCCTCTTTCTGTTTTATTCATTTAAGAAAAAAAAATATATATATATATATATATATACACACACATATACTAGTTTAAACAGCGTCTTTTACTAAATATTTTTTTCCTATTTCTTTCTAAGTATTGCGCAATTTTAACTCTAGTTGGCTAGAATATTTTAATACCTAATGACATTTACACTTGAATTACTATACAAAGATATCTGACATTTTAAAAATTTACTAATACTACTTTTATTTAGCTAAACATCAAATCATTTGATTACAGTTGACACGATTGGCATAGTATTAATTCCATTAACACAATAATAATAATAATAATAATAGAGCCATAGTTTTTCAATATTGACTGCAAAAAATATATTAGGTTTCATTTAAAATCTGCCTACCATGTTTCAACTATACTTCACTTTACAGATAATATGGAAGTATGCAGATGATTGCAAATATTGAGTAAAAACAAAGAACATTGAAATAATCAACAGCAACAAAAAAAATCAAAAACTATTTTTATTGAATTTCCTAGTGTTGTTTATTTCTATCTGGTTGTTGAATGTTGTCTAGCGCAAATTGTGCCCCCTATTAGTTTGGTTTTCCCATACGTAACTAATCTATCTCTATTAAACTATCATGGCCATCGAATGTAATAGAACCAAGATCCCTGGATCTATAGTCGCCGTCATCTATCATGCTATCATGCTATAGATAAATAAAGATTGTTGATTTCTAAAGCAAGAAAAGTACATTATAATATTTACTTAAACTATATGTGGTAAAACTGCAATTAAACTATGCCACTAGACTACAGAGGCAGACAATATTTATTTAATTTCATTGTAATTGTAAATTAAGTTTTTTGATAAATTTACATCCATTATTATTCTCTAGGGTGACTATGGGACATACTATTCCTAGAGTGATCACACCTATTAACTGTTATATTTGAAATAATACTTTGAAAGTATAAAAGCTTTAACATAGATAATTCACTATACCTAAAACATTTGACAAGACAAAGTGATGGTTACATTAATTCATTCTTCTGTTACTAGAATGCTCTACTTGTTAAAATTAGAGCTTTCACCGTTTCTATCATCAATCATTCAACAAACAAGGAGAGAACCGTATTAAGACCGTATACAGACGAGTCCAAAAAAGAGTAGAACAAAATAAAATTAATAACAAAACTAAGTTTTTTTTAAAAAAAACTGCTTGAGATGCAATTTTTATAAAGCTCATGATGAAGGGTTAAAGGGGGTAGGTGGGGAGTATATGTGTAGTATATCTAGCTATCCATTGTGATTCGTGGCCAAATTGTTAAATGTGAACTGAACCATTTGATTTGATGGGTATGGGGGTCGGGGGTATGGGTGAACCATAAACTTGTGGTAGGGTGAAGAGTGGGTGGAAGCAGCCGCTAGACTTGATATAGTAACTGCAACATCCGAGTGGGGGGATTTTTTTTAGAGGGAGAAAACTAGAAGCTCTGGAATTCGATAGGGGAGGTGGGGTTGGTTCACGGAGTTTTGGGGAACCTGGAAGAGAAGCCAACAGTAGGTGGTGGTTGAAAGAGAGTGGAGCAGAGTTGAAATAGAAAGGGGTTTCGGAGGATGTTACGCCGAAAGTAGGTGGGAGGTGATTTGGAAGAACGGGGAGTATGCGAGGGGGACTTGGCGTAGAGGGGACGAGGGGTTGAGAGCGTGCAGGGATAGTGATTTAAGCTGCAGGCTACATCGCTTGAAATTAAAACAACATGCAGATTGGATTTTCTACAGCGTCAATAAATTCCCTGGCACAGCTGAAACATTATTTTCACTCACTCTTTCTCGGTCTTCGCTCTTTGTTTAAATTGTTTGTTGTAATCGAATGGAATACAACTGATTTTTTTTAGTACAAAAATAATTTAAAATAAAACTGAAAACAGTGTGAACTGAGGTGTTGAATGTTTAAACGAATCCGGTGCCAAATTTAAATTTTCTGTCGATGTACTCCTGCGTATTCTCACAAGGGTAATATATTTTACTCTTATTTCGCTGAAAATGTAATAGATCTATATAAATATTTATGTAGCTATCGATAATTAATAGAATGAGATAATGATGGTTTCAAAAATACGTTATTTAACTAATTCACACACTTGGTTTATTAGTTGTTTGAATTCATATAGCTCTTTAGATACAATATCGATATCACACACTAATATAATCAATATAAAATATAACTTAGGGTGAAAATTAACTTGGACTATGGATATAGGCATCTCTATGTCCTAGGTCATGGGTTTGATTGCTGTGTCCAGTTATAATTTTTAAATATAAAGTTAATTTAGTCTAAATATCTAATTATACACTTAGATGTTGAGAACGTCAAGAATGCTTAAATGCTTTCCAACCACCTCCAAGCTTCCCCACATGGTCGGGGATTTGAACTAGTGATTTATCAGGCTGGATTGTGGATTGCGGATTTATGGGATGGGGGTCATTAAAATAAGAACACAGTCAATAATTACCCAGGATTACAGCATCGGTCAATATTACACTAAATGCCAGGCTCACCAATGATGGTTTGCCGGTGACGAGAAAGGCATGGTTCAAATCCAAGCTAAGTGAATTGATTTGGTTTTTAATTGCTTTCACACCTTCCCTCAACACAGGTGAGGTTGAATTTAATATACATTCAACCTTCCTCATCCCTACCCCACTAGCGTAATTAACATGTGTATAATCTGAAACAAGTAATAAGACGCGTTGGACATTTTATAGAAAGTATTTATTTGGTTTCGATAAGTGCCTGAAAATAAATAAATATCATATTTTATATTTATTATTATTAATCAAATTTATTGCAAAGGTTTTAATTAAATTCTTCTTTAACATTATCTAGATCTTTAACACACATTAGTTTTAAGTTTTATTTAACTGTAATGTTACAATTTATAAATAACAAGTTAAAAAAAACATCTAATTTTTTTATTTCACTTGTATTTCAAATACAAGCGCAGTCGTAAAGAATTGAAACGATCCGGAGAGAGGACAATGGTGTAGCAAAGCAGACGACAGAGGCACGCACTTCTGGGGCCAAGTCATGCCAGCAAAATAATTTAATGGATGGGGTGGTAGGTTGAAACTGTCGCTGCAGAAGACGGAAACAAGACGCGTAGTTAAGATCAAGACGGACATGTAGACGATGGTAGACCACGTAACCCACATTACAACCATTCGCTTGAAGGTTAACTTCGTTTCATTTCGCCCACCTCCCTCGTTCGGTTAAGATGTTCGTATGACGATCCAAGAGGTCAGGGCTGGCTTATGGGTTTTGGGTGTGGTTTTAATTTCAGGGTAATCAACGACTTAAAATTAGGGAGAGTGATGATAAAAGGAGTAGAAGAATGTGAAACTATAGTAGAAAAAAAATATTGAAAAATACCTCTGAAGCATTTGATTTTGGTTCGAGCCTCAAACTATCCATAAGCGGCGTTCAAGGGCAATGCGAGTCTAATTTCTTATAGGCCACTGCTACTTCATTCTAGTTAGCCTTCACTTTATTGAAACAGGGTTATCTAAAAACACACTAAAAAACTATACTAAGATTGTAACACTTATCATTAAGAACTCAACCCTTAGCGTCAAGAATTTGACTTCATTGGAAATTAATATGGACCCATAAAAATACTAACTTAATTCGTCACCAAAGATCAAATTATGGCTGTCTATAAATGTGGTTGGTATCTTCTTCATCCACTTAACTATAAGGACAGGACAGGTCAGAGGATTCTTTAATTTTCGTATGTGTGCATACATAATTGAAAGCGAAACAAAATCAGAGCACCGCGTATTTTCTGTTGTGAAAATTATGTATTTAAACACAACCATTTATCAAATAAGGTTTATTTTATTTTATCACAACAGACCTTACACTCAGAGAGTTGAGACATATTGTGTATAAACTCACTGAAAATTACTTGGTTAATCTCATTATTAATTGATGAAACCTTATTCTCCTTGTGTGATTATTTTAATAACATGATATTTTCCTGTGATAGAAGTTACGACAGTACATTAGTTTATTATGTTTTGATGAACCCTTATCCTCTTTTCGTGTTTATTTTTAATAACATAATTTATTTGTACACATTATATTGTCCAATGGAAGAAGGTACCATATTAGTAACCAGCCCCATGATGTAGTGGTCAATGCTCCTCTCTACCTAGCTAGGGATCCCGGGTTCTATAACCAGCTGGTAGCATGGGTATAAAGGTGAACATCTTTACGGTCACCAGAATATGTTTAGGTAAGCTGTGTTAGCTAGGTCAATAGTTTCCACTGTTTTCACACCTTCATACTCAATATTACAATCATCTCATCTCATCGGGACATAGTAAGAGCCTCCATTGAAGGGATGTACTATTACTACATTCGAGCGTCCCCAGGGCAACGGTACATTAGTACTGGCTTATCTTTCCAAAAACTGACCTACAAAATGATGTTGCCAAGAAGTGATATATATATAAGTGCATTAATATTTGATGAAAGATGAACCTTTTGTTTGTTGACGAAAGTGGTGTATTGAAAGACATCAAAACCCCTACGATGATTTTATGCGCTCCAATTGGCTGCTTCCTTAACTAAAGTTATTAGAGAGTTTTATTTTCTTATGTTAGCCTCGGTAATGTTTGAGCAAATAATTTCACCAGTCATAATTTGACTCTTTAATTAAAACTATTAGCATACTTAGCATTGTAAAATCTGCTTTTGTCCTTTATCTCAATATTAGTTCTTATTATGTTCCCAAAAATTATAATTCCCTTACCACTCTTTCTATTCACATTTTGTGTAATTTTTGTCCTCTCTTATGAAGATGTGTTGCACGTTTAAAACTTGCTCCTGAAGAGTTCCGACACAACATAACGTCGAGAGATTAGGTGGAAACAGCCAACTTTCTTTAATAGGCAATCATCAGTTATTTGTCTAGCAGTAGCAGTGTGAAGTGTAAACCACTTTCTCTTTCATTGTGAAAGTCATATGTTTTTTCTTTTATTTGTTCCTATCGCTTCCTTCTCTAACTTGTTTAATAAACAAAGCCTAACTTGAAAAAGGCAATTAATGATTCTGACGATCACGTTTATAAACTGTTCAAATTTTCATAATTTATCAGAAAACTTATATATTTATTATCATATGCTGCAAATGCTATATGCGTTTTCTAGGGTGTTTGAGTCGCATTGTACTTGGTACCAATTGGCATATATGTTGGGGTTTGAAACCCAGATTGCCGTACCGGGCCAATTTTGCATGTGCTATATATCACATAGTTTACCTCACTTTTTTCAAACTGATAAAGGTGAACTTTCTAAAAACTACTTTCTTCATATCTATTCCTTATATTGCGCCATCAGTAGCTATTGTGTTAAAATTACTATATTTATATATTTTTCTCGGATAAAAAATTATTTTTCCAAAAAGCTATGAATATCAAAATATTAACTAATCTTCTATGTGTCTTCTAATACACACATACCATGTACCAAGATGTGTGTGTGTGTGTGTGTGTGTGTGTGAACCCCCTATGTTTCTACTACGGTAGTGATAAACATTACATATTTTAACAACTTTCACATATTTTTAAAACGTGAAAAGTATAGCACTAAAAGTGTAAAAGTGTAAACTATGTCTATTACTCTAACCACATAGGTGGAAACACTTTATAAACCTCCAATGGTATGGTTTTATGACTATAGAGAGGTCGGGACTCGAATCGTGGATGGATGAACTGAGGTTCTTAATATAAATTGTTTACCACTCTTTCACCACGCAGATTTTCTCAAAATTCTTCCTTTCTCATATCTGAATTATTAAAGTAAACACACGCACGCGGATGGATAAGATGAAGCGCACACAAAAGAACTTCATAAAAAGTAAATTAATTTTTTTTGAACTTGAAGCTCCTCGATTTTTACTATCATATGGATTATTATTTGGGTATTTATACATTATTTTAAGAAAGCTAAAGAGAAAAGATTAAATTGTAGAAAACTGAGTGTATTTACTGTAAAAGTATCGAACACATTTAAATCAATTTATTATCTAGGTGATGCTCACTAATTACCAAGTACATTATAATAATATTCTATTCTCCTCCCCTTTTCCATTAACTATCGCCACATGTCAACTAAAGACCTTCAATTTATCTCAAATTGTAAGTTAATGTTTGAAGTCTTAATGATAATTAATTTTTAAGTAAATTTTTTTAATAACGGTGGTGACCTTTCCAAATGATAATAACTTAACAAAAAAACCTATTTTTTTTAGTATGTATTGATTCGATTTTATGAAAATTTAATCAAGGTAGATTATTGAAATTAAATTTAAAATAATAACAATAATAAATGATAATATTATATAAATAAATAAGTAAAATGATCATAGATATTAAATCTAAATGTCCCATAGAATAATAAGCTAAATTTTTCGTAGTGAACTTTAAGTCAAACCTCCTAAAGCTCCATTAATTACAGGGCATATTACTACAGTAAAAGTGAACTTTCTTACAATTAGATTATGTGAAAGGTAGAATAGAATATAATATAAAGGTGATTTATTTCACCATAATTGTTCGATTGTCACTATAAACAATCTAAACACTAATTAATTTAGCTAATAAATGGAGCTGTGTACATTTTGCCTCATGTGTGTACGTAATGTATATACACAAATTCGTTTTTCTCCTACATAACACCATATTACGTTAGCTCTGACACCCGTCCGCTTTCCATTTTCACCCATCGCCACTACGTGGTATTTTGTGCACCGCGTCTAACTAGCCGTCCGTTCTATCCACATACTTACGGTAATGGGGATGGAAAAGGTAATATTTAAATAAATTATACCCGAATTTTTGGAGATTTATAATGAGAAACTATTCATGAAAATACACTTCAATTACACCTAGCTCAGATTCGAACCCCGGCAATCTCAGGCCAGACGAGGTTGACGTCATATTCCGCGTTTCAAGCGTCCTACCTTATTTTATCATAAGCTACTTACTTAAATAATATATATATTTATATAGATAAATTTTAGACCCGCGTCTTACTACCTGTTCAAGTTATACGTCTATATAAAATTTACTGTAATATCTTAAAGATTAAAAAGGTCGACATTAAATTAGGTGTAACCGCATTTGCAAGAAGGAAGAGTGGAAAGATATTTAGAAAAAACCCACCCTAATTATAGATGACTAGGATCTAATCCTGATCTACCCATCATAGGCTGTCTAGTCTCTTGTGAGAATGAAATCTTAAACCATGCGGTCACCGAAGAGGATTATTTCTAATTAATATTTATTTTAAGTTGATGACCTTTTGTATGTTAAAAAATGTAATTTTTTATTAGTACATTCAAATCAAGTGTTAGTACCGGTTTTAGCCCACTCCTGTGGCCGTGTGGTCTAAGGCATCACTCTCCTCGCCATAGATTGGCTGTCGAAGACGGAGATATATGGGTTCAAATCCTTGTTGAATGTACTGAGAATGTTTTTTCTAAATGGTTATCCACTCCAACTCCGCAAATATGTGAATACACCTCTAAATTAAACCTTCCTCCTCCTCAATTAGTATGAATACAACCTAAACGGGTAGTAAGACGTGGTGCTAAAACAAAAATCGATTAATTTCAATAGATTGGAAAGGTTAAGGAGGATAGTTTTGAGGAAGTGTACCCAGCAGGAATTTAAAGCCCGAATTTATCATAAACGGTATCCTCATGGAATACACCATCATCATAACCAATGAATATTTCTTGTTCAGCTCTTGGTGGTTAAAAAGGTCACATAATAATATACTATAAAATGCATTATACACAAGTCACAACTATGGTTTAATATTTGCTCTTGAATGCATGTTTTTAAAAACTAACAACCTAACTAAGCTATTGCATACATTTTTACAATACTAATTATTAAATTAAATTTTCACTACCCATGAAAATATATTTTAAATACTTTCTCACCACATTAATGTACGAAAAAAATATAATATAATCATTTAATTGGAATATATTAATTTCAATAAATAGTTGATTTTTTAAATGATATTAAATTGGGGTATTTTAACCACAGGATAACTTTTCGGGTGTTTAAAATATTATGTCAACAGAGATACTAGTCACAATGTGTCTGTTTACTAGGTAATTCATAACTCAATTTCAATTATATTCACTTGGGGACAAAGTTAATATGATGACTTTAAAGTAAAAACAAGATAATCTCTGTAAATTCTGACTGCACAAAACCACAAATTTCCCAATTTCAACGAAATGACCTATCTGATAATGATGTGCGTTTCATAACTGAGCCAAAGCGACACCCACAAGCACGCATAGTTTACAACCATTTCACTACAAATAAATTGTTACGATGTGCTTGTTTAAACATTGCACGCTTTGCTGATTCAGTTTGTACGCTGTTTTGCAATAATTTCAATTATTATAATTGCATCAGTAGTTAATTCTAATGGAAATATATTGGCCCCACAGAAAGCGATGGCTTCAAATAAATTCTACTGATGCCCCCCAAAATGATTTATCAGTTTGGATTTAATTAGTTATTTTAGTGAATTAATTTCATATGGTATATCCAAATGACATAATTGATTTACCTACATCGTTATATAAAACAATTTTGCAGTGATTGTATTTATCTTTCTTCTTTGTATGTATGTACAGTGCAACAGCAAATTATCTTAGAAATGCTTTAATCATCTTTAACATTAAAATAGTTGAGGAATGAAACCTGAACACCGGAAACAAACTCGGAATCCGTATCCAGCTCTAGTATTAAAACCATATTTAAATTAATTCATACGAATGGCTATTTACTCGTTACCAATGATAGTTTCAACCAATTGTATCTCTAACATAATTTATGAAATTGAGATTAAATGAGCTCTACTGGTATTTGCAATGGGATAGAATGTAAAACCTATTTGGAAACGTAATTACAATCAAATTAGTCGGGTTTTAACCCGGGCCATTCAGGTTGATAGGTACACCATCCCTGAAAACAGCCCTGTCTGAGAACAATTAATGATTTAATTAAATATGTAATTAGGTACAAAGTCATATAATTTAGGTAAAGTAAGTTAATTTTCAAAGTTTTAATTAGATTTAAGAGTTCTTTTTAGTTACTGAAATAAATGTGTTCATAAATACAATTACTGGCCATGCATAATTATTTTGATTGTACTACCAAAGTAAAAGGCTATAAAACGTTAGTAAAATTATTCATTTGAAATACCGGAAATCAAGTTGCCTAAGAAGGTATTTAGTCTCGGTAATATCCTATTATTTTATAGACTAGAATTATATGTTTCAATCTATTATTATTATTATTATTATTACTATCCCTGCGTCTTACTACCAGTTCGGTTTATATGAACTTACGCTAATGTGTAATGTAGGGTGATTGTGAGATGAAATGGAGGACCTACAGTTTAACTTGGAATCCGAACCACGGTGGAGGCCTGGCATTCCACATATTTACAAGCTGTGATTAATACACGTATTGTTAGAGGTGAAGGAAGGGTTTGGCAATCAGATAAATCTGTGCCGGGACCGAGGATTGAACCCCGGACCCCCAGTACAGTACCTTACCCCTTGACCGCCAGGACACCTATTTCAAATTATTTTCCAAATGAATTATTTATAAAATCAATAGTGAATATAGGTGACCTGGTGGTCTAGGGGTAAGGTGTCAGACTTCTATGCTGGCGGCCGGGGTTCAATCCTCGGTCCCAGCAAAGATTTATCTGATTACCAAACCCTTCCTTCACCTCTGACAAGACATCTTGTGAATGTGAGGAATGCCAGGCCTCCACCGTGGTTCGGATTCCACGTTAAACTGTAGGTCCTTCATTTCATCTCACAATCACCCTACCATTACACATTAGCGTAAGTGCGTATAAGCCTAACGGTTAATAAGGTGCGGTGCTAATAATAATAATAATAATGATAATAGTGAATATGAGGCGCATCTGCTTAAGCTAAGTTGTTATCTCATAAATATTGTGGATATAGTTATAAAAAAACTCTGGTCTTGACTACAAATTATTTGCGCCCTTGCCTTATATATATATATATATATTAAAATTGATCCCACATTTGTAGTTGACGATTTCTGGACTTCAATCACAGACTCTGCCTTAAAATATGAGTGAAGAATGGCCTTGATCACGGGACGTTTCCCGGATAGCTAAGTGGCTAGAGCATTGACATACTGAGCCAATCGGGTTCGATTGCCGCCATATCCAGGAGCCATTTGATCAATTTAAAAGAATATGTTTATTATACATAGATATATAGCATACATTAATAATGTATATATTTATAATTTATATGAGCTGACCCGTTAGAATGCTTGGCTTTAAACTGAATACTAGAGATCTGAACCTGACTGTTTTAAATAAGGAAGTGGCTTCTGTAGCCAAACGAATTAAGGTTAAGGTTTTTAAACATTCAGTTTTAAAAACATGTGCAATCGAAAAATACATTTTTAGAGGTTGCTTGAACAGCCAATCACATATTATTAACTTCAAATCGACAAAATATGATGACTTTAGTTCAATTCGTGTCTATTGAGTTTGTATTTAATTTATCTAGATAATATTTTTTTTATATTCATGTCTCAATTTTGTTCCCCCATTCGTGGTGTTTAATCGGTAAGATTTGTTTAGTAATTTACTATTCGTATGTATTTTGTTGGTTTTTTTTTTTAGCACCGCTTCTTCTTACGCGTTCGGGTTATACGTATGTACTAATTACGCGTGTGCTAGGGACAAGGAAGATTGAATTTTTGAATAATAATTATTGTACCTACATTTTTGGGAAGAGAGGGGAAGATCATTTAGAATAAATGCAACCTTGGTACATCCGACTGAGATTCGAACCCAGATCTCTCCATAATCAGTATTCCAGTCTATTGCGATAGTGATGCCTTAGACTATGCGGCCACCGAATCAGGTAATAGTACGTAAATTTAGGGCCAATATTGAAAATGCCTGTTATTAAATTAAGCAAATCTCACAAATTAAGCTCCACAAAAACTAATATGAAATCGCAAACAAAGTATTTGTCATTAAATCAAACACAATTTAATCTCATAAAGCTATATTTTTGTTCAAACAAACATTATGCTCTCAGTTGAATTGAATATAATATAGCCATTAACCAACTAGTACACATTTAAGTAGCATAAATCTCATAATGGGACAAGAGCGAACAAATATAATATTTTTATCAACAATAATACTAAAAGACAATTTAATATATTTAATGTTAGCACCACATAAAGACACCTCCTGGGGAACCGCAAACTTTTTGCAGATCTTCCGCGCCATATGTGGTTTTGTATGCGTATGTGTTTGTTTGTATGTGCGTGAGAGAAAGAAACATGGCGTAAAAACAAGAGGAAGGGATGGTAGCCCATAATAACAGTCTTCCCTCCCCCTATACCACCCCACAAACTTCCGTCTACCCCCACAACAGCTCGGCGCCGGAATTAGTTCGCCACAGAATCTCGAGCCGTTGCTCCAAATAGTGAAAAATTACACGAGAGCGAACACACATACCAATCAATAAGCACCGCTGTATAGAACACTTCTTTTCGTGAACTCTTTACGTTTTTTTGTCCAGCGTTTTCTCCCTCTCACTAAAAAACTCCCCATCCCTTCCCCCTATTATTCCATCTTTTTTTTTGTTTCCCCCTTTTTTTAAAAAAAAGCTTTTGTTCATTTTAACTCTTTCTTTTCAATCTTTAAAACTCTCGTTAAAAAAAATAATAGTTGCCTTTGTGATCTACCATACGTTGTTACCGGGCCAAAACAATGGAATATCGCCCCGCGTCGCCCGCCCACAATCTTGGAACATTGCGGCCAGAAAATCTGGTCTTCTTCCAAAATAAGGAAAGAGGAACCTGGTATGGAAGGGTGGGTACATTATTGACCCCCTCCCCTCCCCCGGTGAGAATCACAACATTGGCATCGCTGTTAAAATTGGGGGAGGTAGAGCCGCATCTCATTGAAATTCCACAACTCCTGTATCTCTGATATTGCTTACATTTTCTTTCCAACCTCCCGTTTCTATTCCCTGCCACTACCACGCTCTCTTATTAACATATTATTACATGACAGCTCCTAAATTGTTCTAAAGTTCTACATAAATTCTAACTTTCATGCACTCAAGTTGAGTTCAATTTACTTTCAGGGATATAAGAACCAAACTTAAGTCTTTTCATGAGGACGAAAAGAAAGGGTTTATAAAAACGACAAAAGGTCTTCTCTTAAAAAAAAGGGGGGGGACATAATAAAGTGTGCGTAATGTTGTTCTTTCTACTTGTGAAATGCATAATTTATAACCATGGGACTTCCACTTTTAAAAAACTCTTTCGATTCACGGTTTTGTTGAAACTTGTGGCGGATAATAGAGTCGTAGAGGTGGTCGTACCAGTGTGAGAATACCAGTTCCTCTCAAATAAGTTTGAGTACGTGAGAGTAATGTATGAAAATGATCGAATGGTATGTGTAATGTCATTGAATTCGTAATAACGTTGTGATCAATCACATACATGTTGCTAGTTTGAAAAATATGTCTGTTGAGCATGTGTCTTCCGTTTCGTGGACATTCATAAAAGAGACCAAAAAAATCTAATATGGACTGCTAAATTACAGAATTAAAAAAATAATCAAAAACACACACAGCACATCTATTCATATTACTACATTTTTACAAATTTTCATGTGTATTAAAGTAGTAATCAATACAGCGAAAATCATATTTGTTTCGTGATCTGTGCCGTTCACCAGCGCGTGTTAAAAAAATCTGGGGACGGTAGTCGAACCTAGAAACTTTGACTTAGCTGAATAATGCTCTCTTTAATGAGATACCCATGTTGTATTCTGTATCCAGGATTATGTATCACTCAAATAAGATCTCAGTAAGGATGTGTGAGATCAACATGTTCATAGTCACGTCAATTCGGGTAAGTTTTTATATTGCTGATTATATAAGTTGTAACTGTGCAGCGTATACATGAGTTATTTCGTCAAAGTACTTCTTGAATATATAACAATCACAGATTAAGCCTAAGTCTCCACTTCAAGTCCCGGACCCAGACTTGAAGAATGAACGCCATGTAGTCCCTCCAAGATGGAGATGACAATGCCAGGACCTATCATTTAGCTCTCTACGTCACGGTAGAATTAGGTAACCATTTGTCCCGTCTCCGATTTGTTAAATAAATACTGCGATTCTGAAAGAAGATACATTTTTAATATAAATAAAATTGCATCACAGGGACCTCCATCTCAAATTAATCAATAATATGCCAAAATAATTATGTCTTACATATTATAGTATAATATTATTACATTTATAGATTCCTAGGCTTAGGATAGTTCACTATTTTCTTGTATCCTATCATATAACTCTCATTATCACTACATTGCATGGATATAATTTACTAATTCTGTCTTAACTATCTTGAAAGTTCCAGAACGTAATCAAACAATATTCAACCCTTTATTGAGACACTTTCATACAATCTTTAAACTTACAGCCCAATCCATTTTCACATTACTCTCCCATCGACGTCTTGGTCTACCAAGCAGTCTCGTAAATTTTCAAATCACAGGAGTAAGACAGAACGTCATGTTTCAGGGCGCAAAGGGGTAATCGGTGGTGGGGGGTGCTAGCTTGTAGACGGGGGGAGGTGCGC
>CABFVX010002653.1:55841-107895 GCA_902151425.1 Timema shepardi | reverse complement strand
GTGATCCACCACATTCAGGGTGGTGGATCAATGTTAACCTTATGGGAGAAAGTGGCCCAGAACTGTCAATTCATCCACTACTCACCAGGTCACCGTTTTCATAAATTATTATTATTAAGGTTTTAAGGCCCATCGACACATTGAGGTCATTAGGGCCTCGTTTTCATATAAATCCAAGCAAATATTTTAGAATGTAATAAAACATTAAGTTGTCTCTCCACCTTATTTAGGTTAGTGTGTGTTGTTAGTCATTACTGGCACCCAGCACAGGCGTTCAAATAACTAAGCACGCGTGTCTAAGGTAGAAGAAAGACAATAGAAAATGTTTAAAACTCTTGCGTCCAGACGCCATCTGTTAGACGCCCACGTCATAGTGAAGTGACGGTGCCTGTAGGTTCAAGCGAGTCCAACAGATAGCACCAAGAAACAGCGACATCGCGGGTGGGTTATAAAAATAGACGTTATGTCCTTGTCTTCTTGTCTTTTAAAGTTAGTATTTTGATTAATATTCAATACACAATGAAAGGCGAAGTTTGTAAGTATATTCAACGTGAGGTTTATATACAATCATATTGTATCAGAACACGACTTACAAACAGATATAAAGAAAATATTTCAATTGGTTTAAACGTCACACGTGGGCACGGGATTCAAACCTGAGAACCTTAATGATATCCAGTATTAAACCCGTGTTCAGGAATATTCTTCCGTCATAGTTTAAGGCAGAGTTTGCGATGGATGTGTGACGTAAGATATAATTGATACAACAACCATAGGTTATTATAGGTCAGAGCTCTGCTGTCTCTCATACAATATTTAATTGTACACTCCGTTTACACTGAAAAGTAGTGGTTTTACCTTGACGGATTACATTATGAATCTAACTTATAAGCTATACCATAGTGGAACCATGCAAGGTAAGCTCGTTACCTTTCAGGGTAAATGAAGGCCGCCGGATTAACCCAGTAATAATGGCATGTATCAAGCACATCTCTCTGTAGCTCAGTTAGTGGGAATATTAGCCAGTACTAGTGTACCATTCGTTACCTAGGGGGGCGCCCGAATGTACTACTCGTACATCCTTTCCGTGGAGGCTCCTTACATGTCCCGATGAGGTGAGGTGATGTTGATAGTGAGTATAGTGGGGTGAAGTCAATGAATATCTTAACCTAGCTTAAGCATGGCTCACCAAACCCTGGTGACCATCGGAGTTATTCCCCTTTCGAGAATAATCTCCCGGTATCAGCCTAGACTCGAACCCGGGACCCTTAGCTCATAAACCGGGGCCTGTGACCACTATACCAGGTTCAATTCCCGTTTACAGGTGTCATTTTCAACTAAGTAAAATGTGATAGTGACCGCTCTGTATCTATTTCCTAAGATCACTCCAGCTTCATGAAGGGCATTAAGATAATAATACTATAAACTCAGGGGAACTTTGATAGTTACTTATCGGATAGCAGGACAAGGACTAATAATAAAATGTTACGACACAAACTTTCTCATATCGTGTATGCTTCGAGGAAAACGTTAAAAAATAAGTTCTCGGTAAACTATTAAAATAGTTTAGAAAAAAAATTAAAAATCAGTCATCAGTAAACCACCCCTGAGCAAATTTTTACCCTAAGACAGTATACAGTGTTGTTTTTCATGTCAAACACTCTTATATACCCATTTGTTACAAAATCGGTACAGATATATTTTTTAAATTAGTTATTTGAAAACTATCTTTGAACGAATTTTTACCCAAAAAATAAATATAGTAAATTTTGTCAGGTCAAACCACTATTTTCTAAAAACTTTGGATTCAAAATATCACTCAAATCAGTAATAATATCCCCTTAATTTAAGGACTAGGATCAAAATCAAAAACATCTTGCAGTGTTAAATATCAAGTTTAAATAAAATCCTATCCTTGGCCAAAGACAGACAGACGGACATAAGGTCATAGAGAATTTTAATATCCTCTTTTTTAGGGTTCGGATTCACATACAACTTAATTATTCAACATAATCTAGAAATCAATTTGTTCACGATGACAATACTTTCTATTGATATGAGAAAGTAAAAATATATATTTCAGCCCCTCCTAGTATCAAACCAGGGTATCCCATATCTGTGGATCATTCTAATCAACTAACCATAGTATTGTGTGTGATAAAGTTTAAAAAAAATTAGCTAAACACACAGTAACACAAACAATTTATAATAAAGATTTTCCACAAATCTTTATATTTCTAAATATTATGTCTACAGACACCTAGCACACTATTAGGGATGTTAGCATTAGGGACCACAATTTTAGCGAACTCCAAATAACTCTTACTAAAACTTCTAAATCGCCGCGTGAATACTATTATCTAAGCCCAGGCGGGATTCAAGGCAAATTTTCTCTTTTGGGGTCGCCGTTTTAAGTCTACTTTTTTAAAATACACTAATGTATAGCTTGAATCCCGGCTGGGTCTAATAAGTGTAATTTATCATAGTGTGATGTTATAATCTCCTCTAAAACTAACGTTGGTGCATTGCCTTAAAGTCCACCGTCCTCATTGGACGTGATTCAGAGGAAATGTACCGACATTTGCGATGTGCTCCTTCTACGTCTTATTTGACTATCGGCCAGTAAGACGCATAGCAAGCAAAGAACAAATAAAGCAATATAAGAAGCGGAAGATGTTGGTATGCTGAAGACTGGAGGCCGAACTGGCCCGTGGTCATGTGGAGGAGCGGTACGGCAACATGTAGGTAGCAGAGCGCCGCCAGCGTGACATATCCTCCGTTGTAACTTCAACCAGATGAGAGAACGCTGTCAAGTAAGGGGGTGCGAGTACTCATTTTTAGCTTCAAATCTAGTTTGAAAGAAAAATTACGAGTTCGAGTAATTATAGAGAAGTGTTTGTACTGTAAATATTTCAAGTTGAACTTCTGTAATGGATCCATTTATAAATTATAAGTACATATTTTTTTAGATTGAAATTTATTTTTGTGAAAAAAATGTGAAATACAAATCCGGATTTCAAATATATTTAATAATAAAACTAATATTGCGCGTGTGGGCTACATCATTCGTAGCCCAGTCTGTGGAAAGATTAGCCAGTAGTAATTACCGTTGCCCGGGGGACACCCGAATGTACTAATAGTACATCCTTTCCATGTCCCGATGAGATCAGATGATGGTTATAGTGAATATGAGGGTGTGGAACCAGTAGAATCACTTAAATTAACTTAAACCTATCTAACCAAACCCTGGTGAACATTGGGGTGGTTCCCCTTTCGGGGGGGGAAATATCCAAGCTACCAGCTGGGAATCGAGCCTAGGACACTTAAGCTCGTAGCCAGGTGCACTGACTATCACACCACGGAGCTGGTTTATATATTTAATATAATTTTTGTACTATACATACATTTTTTTATTTAGAAAAAAGTAAATATTGAGGGAATCAATTTGCTATTGAGTAAAATTAACTAAGCTTAGAATTTAAAAAAATAATCGAAAATTTCAAGTACTCAAATTTTTCGAGTTTTATAAAAATATCAGCGTATAACCGGAACGGGTAGTAAGACGCGGTGCTAAATATTATTATTATAAAATATCTTTGATTCGAGTTTGAGCAATTAATAAAATTTGACTCAAACTCGAATTTTCGAATACTCGCACACCCCTACTGTGAGATATGTACTACCACGGAAGGGAGAGACAGCGTGGGGTGGCGGGCGGNTTGTAGGGGGGGGGGTCAGAGAGGAGGGAGTAGTATCATATTTCTTTATCAGCTTCGCTTGGCATGAGATATTACTTATCTACTAATAGAGGAAACCACATTGACCCCTCACTCTACCCCTTTCCAAAGCTATCATCAAGCAGAACAATACTATAGTCCGAATTTCTGACAGCTAGAAAGGTACTTTCACGTATTCATAAACCAAGCCATGTGAGCTGAAGATTTCACTTTTGATATATAATTATTATCGATGCCTATAAAATATTACTAATAATAATAATAATAATAATAACAGTAAATTATTATTATTAATATTATTACCACCGTGCCTTACTACCCGTTCAGTTTATACGCACTTACGCTAATATGTAATGGTAGGGTGATTGTGAGATGAAATGGAGGACCTACAGTTTAGCGGGGGATCCGAACCATAGTGGAGGCCTGGCCTTTCACACATTCAATAATAGTAAAATATAATCAATCTTGGACGCAAATATAGGTTCTTTATACTGTGGTAAAAAAAAATTAGCAGCACATCTTACTATGGATTCGAGCTATACGCTATGTTCTATTTTCAATAATGCGTTAGGGATTATGTAGGTTTAATTAAAGCAAGTGTACCCAAATTTTCGTAGAGGCAGAGTGGAAAACCATTTAGTGAAAGCCACCCTCAGTGCACTCAACAGGGATATAACCCCAATCTCCTCGTCTTCGGCAGTACATAGTCTAACACGAGAGTAGCGCGTTAGACCACGCGGCTACCAAAGCAGTAATTTAATACTCGAGAGTATGTGCTCGTATGTTCCTCGTCTTGAGATCTTGACGCATTAAAGAGATGATCATGACCTAAGCATCGCCGACCCGGACAAACACGAACATAATCACCTGTCCGTCACCATTCACTGAACGATCACGCACATTCAAAAGGTCGATCACAGAAGATGTTTAACAAAAATAACTTTACCAAGAGTAGAACCATGAGTGACCTATTCTCACTAGTTAAACTTGGGAATGTAATATAGTAGAATATAGTAGAAGGAAATGTTTATTCTATACGCGTACAACCCGAACGGGTAGTAAGATGGGGTGCTAATAAGTACAAAATCTTAATCTACCTATCCATTCAATCAAATGCGTATATTTTGAGCAGTTTATTAGCGCCCTCACGACACCTTAGATCAATCGGTGTCATGCTTACCCACTGAGTTAAGAGTCCCGGGTTAGATTCCCGGCATGGCCGAAAAATCTATCATTGGGGAAATGTGTGTTTACCGTTTCACACTGATGAGTAAGGGGCGAGAGATTTTTGTGCCTTTTCTAGAATTAATTAGTTTCTAATTCATATACTTATATAGTTAGTCGGTTTAGAAAGTGCATGCTCAATACCCCAAATAAATATTAATGAGGTGCGTGTTTGGAAAAATGCACCAACTTTCACATGAAGATTGGATAGGGAAACCACTTTATATAGAAAATACTACCACTTTTTTATTTATTACGTTAATACATATTGTTAGAACCAGCATGAATTTAGACTGGTGATGAGAAGGTTAGTTCAAAAGAAGTTCTATCGTGAAGAATAAATGGAAAAACCACACTCAATGCACCTGGATGAGATACGAACCCGGACCACCTTGTCACCACAGCTCAATTCATTGTGAGCTGGTCACCTTAGATCACATGATCAATATTATTATTATTATTATTATTAGCATCGCGTCTTACTACCCGTTCGGGTTATACGCACTTACGCTAATGTGTAATGGTGGGGTGATTTTGAGATGAAATGGAGGACCTACAGTTTAACGTGGAATCCGAACCACGGTGGAGACCTGGCATTACCCACATTCACAAGATGTCTTGTCAGAGGAGAAGCACGTGATCAATAGTTCAAGTTAAACAATTTTGAAAGACGTTCAGAAAGTGTTTCATGACGGCTCTTTGAGTGGGGTGAAACTTGGACGTGATCTCGTAAGTTCAGAAAGGTCTGCCCCGGTGCAAGCAACACGTGGTGAAGCGAACTCACTGGACCATGTTATCGTACTGAGCTCAGTACAGTTCAGAAAGGTCTGCCCCGGTGCAAGCAACACGTGGTGAAGCGAACTCACGGACCGTGTTATCGTACTGAGCTCAGTACAGTTCGACCGATAGTGGGTTGACGACCAACCATCATACTGACTGTTAGAAAAACAATTAGAAATAATCTAAAAATGAGTACAGTATAGTTTGGTAATAGCTCAGATCGTAGATTTGAGTAATTTTTAAGAATAAACACATGCACAGAAGATATACAAGTATTACTATTTTGGTATTCATACTTTATTAGTAAATTTAATAGTGATTTCCTTTTATTTCAAACAAAAGTAAAAACAAATTATCTTGGTTTTTTTTAATAAGGGAAGTAGTTTTAATTGAATTTAATTTACAGATATATTCATAGTTATTATTATTAGCACCGCGTCTTACTACCCGTTCGGGTTATACGCACTTACGCAAATGTGTAATGGTAGGGTGATTGTGAGATGAAATGGAGGACCTACAGTTTAACGTGAAATCCGAACCACGGTGGAGGCCTGGAATTCCCCACATTCACAAGATGTCTTGTCAGAGGTGAAGGAAGGGTTTGGTAATCAGATAAATCTGTACCAAGACCGAGGGTTGAACCCCGGCCGCCAGCACAGAAGTCCGATACATTACTCCTAGACCACCAGGTCACCCAACAGTAGTGTTAAGTTCAGGATGATTCTACCTTGATGGAGAAATGTATGCAGTCATTACAAAACCTAATATTTCTGGCTAAAAAGGAGGTGCGGTGGGTGTGGTGGTTGTGGCCTAGTGAGAAGGGTGTGTAAGGGGGGGAGAGAGTACGTTTTCGTATTGGTTAACCTTCTCTTCAAGCCGATTTTGGTTAGAAGAATAGTAGAGAAAATTCAAATATATTTCTTTGCGGCCATAAATAATAACATTTTACTATATTATTTGTGTTATTTTATGGATATTAATAATATCTATCAAAAGTGATAGCTGTAGATAGTATAACTTGATGTATGAATATATTAAAATTGTTTTAGTAGCTTTAGTAACTACCATCTACTGTTCTTCATGCCAAAATCATAATTTAGCTTGCAGTTAAATTTCACAAATTCACATAAAAATCCTAGAGTGGCTGACATATTGAAATCAACAACCAGATTGAAAAACCATGTCATAAATATTTTGTTCGAAGTTAAAAGAATATCTTTACCAAAATTTGTTAAAATTGGTCCATGAGTTTGACAGTTATCGAGTAACAAAGAACCGGACAAATATACTAACTTACCTACTAGCTCTCAAATGATCAAGTTAAACTATAACGTAGTTTTGCTTGCTTGATAGATAAAATATTAGTAATAAAAAAATAGAAATGTTTCAATTTTGACAAATTCAAAGTTATTATTTTGTAAAAATAGTTTGTAACTAACTAAAAGCTGCTCTCCCGACTGAGGTGATACGTATTGTTGGAATGTGGTGGGTGAAGGATCGCTCATAACGCTACTGGGCAGGGCTGTGTTTGAACTTAGAATATTGTTCATACATTCACACAGGAAATAACACACGAGCCATTCTTCCACTCTCTCGGTAAACAGTCGCACTCAAGGAGCAAGGAACCTACAAGGTTGCTTTGTTTTAACTTAGAATATTGTTCATACATTCACACAGGAAATAACACACAGGGCCATTCATTCTTCCACTCTCTCAGTAAACAGTCGCACTCAAGGAGCAAGGAACCTACAAGGTTGCTCTGTTTGAACTTAGAATATTGTTCATACATTCACACAGGAAATAACACACAGGGACAGTCTTCCACTCTCTCAGTAAACAGTAGCACTCAAGGAGCAAGGAACCTACAAGGTTGCTCTGTTTGAACTTAGAATATTGTTCATACATTCACACAGGAAATAACACACGGAGCCATTCTTCCACTCTCTCAATAAACAGTCGCACTCAAGGAGCAAGGAACCTACAAGGTTGCCCTGTTTGAACTTAGAATATTGTTCATACATTCACACAGGAAATAACACAAGGAGCCATTCTTCCACTCTCTCAGTAAACAGTCGCACTCAAGGAGCAAGGAACCTACAAGGTTGCCCTGTTTGAACTAAGAATATTGTTCATACATTCACACAGGAAATAACACACGGAGCCATTCTTCCACTCTCTCAGTAAACAGTCGCACTCAAGGAGCAGGGAACCTACAAGGTTGCGCTGTATTATTATTATTGTTAGCACCGCGTCTTATTACCCGTTCGGGTTATACGCACTTACGCTAATGTGTAATGGTAGGGTGTATTGTGAGATGAAATGGAGGACCTACAGCTTAACGTGGAATCCGAACCACGGTGGAGGCCTGGCATTCCTCACATTCACAAGATGTTATTTCGTAATAAATATTTATGTGATGCAACATCGTTCTGGCTCTCTCTATCAGCCAAACAGGCGAGACCCACCTCGGTGGTATAGTTGGCCGACGTGCTATTTTCGTGTTGAGCTAGACTGCCGAGGACGGGGAGATTGAGATTCAAATCTCGGTCGGGTGAACTGGGGGTTGTTTTTTCTAAATAGTTTTACATTTTTCCTTCACGCAAATGCGGGTCAAATCCCTTTAAAGTCAACCTTCCCAATTCCTAATCCATAATAAGACGCGGTGCTAAATAATCATAATAATAATAATACAAGGAAGGACAAAGGTGGAAAGACGAGGGACGATTGAATAATGTTATTCGAATGTTCTAGAAACAAATTCTTTGTCAAAAACCCTGTTGGAAAACGGAGACGAAAATCCTCGCGTAATTCATCGATCAGTATGGACCTACCTTCTTTGAGAGAAAACTTTGTTTTTATTAATCGCATTTTACTCATCCCAGTTCTCTAAGAAGTGAAATAGCAGTGCGTGTAATATCGGCTAGCATATTCACCCTGTCCAGTACAGTGATAACGTTGAATAAACACTTCATTAGATTTATATAAGTGATTTAAATTATAAACTGACTAAACTCTTTCATCAACGATTTATCCCCGCATTAACAGTAAGCAAGAACGATAGGCTGGTACCCACGACGTGAGAAATAATATTACAAATACGTTGTCCTACGCGGGGAATGAACCGCAAACCGTAAAACCACAAATATAGACTACACAAAGTGAACTACGAAATATGGCTTCCAACGTGTAATGATAAATTGAGTCAATAACTTTATAAGCGATTTTTTTTAATCATATCGGAATATTTACGGTATACTTTATGACCACGACGGCTATTTCAGTATACGACTTTCAAATTGACTTAACCTAGGGCAGCACGTCTAGTAGCGTATATCCAGACTTACAACCCTTATACTTTATTTTGGATAGCAGGACTATCTCGTATGCAGAATCAATAGTAAATATATCTGTACCCGCTTATATGGTCTAAGGCGTCACTCTCTCAATATACTGGAATGCTGATGATGAGGATATCGACGTCAGAAAACCTGTCGATTGTGCTGACTATTGAAGGGGGTTGTACTTAAATGGTTTATCACTCTCCCTCCACCTCTAAAATGCTTTCTCCCTCCTCCATTAAAGTAATTATTATGTGTTCGTATAACTTGAACGGGTAGTAAGAAATACGGGTACACTTCCTCTTAAATTTCAACCTTCCTCACAAGTGTCAACACATTAGAGGTCCAAAACCTTAACTCAGTTGATTGCGTGTTTGTTTACTGAGTTTAAGGTCCTGGGTTCGATTCTTGTTATGACCGTAAAATATATAATTGGTGAAATGAGGCTTTCCCCTTTCACAACAATGAATATTTAATGACCGAAGGCTGGGTATTGTGTATTCTATAGATTTAAGGTAGTTTATAAGACGTGTGCTGATATAATCAGTCAGTTCAGAAAATGTACGTTAAATACCTCGAATAAATTAAAAATCAAAACACATTAAAGTGATTAGTACCTATGCGTCGAGCTTGATTGGGTAGTAATGCGCGGTGCCTAAAAGGAAAAAATTTGTCAACACTACTTGGAATCAAATTATAATCCGATATATTTTCGGCCTACAATTCTAATGATTCATCCCCATGGATTGGCTCCGTAAAGGCCTCTAAAATTTGATTTAACTGATCTTTTAAAATTCTTATATTGCTGCAAGTCTTAGTCTGTGCAATGGGCAAACTGCTAAGGCACTGCGGGGTCGTGTTTATAGTCTAGATTTGGATGCCAGCCTATTCGGCCTGAAGCGTTTGTTATTAGTATACTGGGAGATTGGGTGACTACCGATAATAGACTCTAAATACGGCCCTTAAAACAGTTTGCCATGCGTATGTTGTGAATAATAATAGTAATAATGATACTTATCACGCTTATATACAAATTACTCTAATGGGTCAGGAATTTGGCGGGTTGAATAAAGAGGAAGTGAATCCATATTTTTGTGGAGGGAGACTGGAAAACCATTAAGGAAAAACCACCTCCGTTTCACCTGAGCGAGATTCAAACCTTGATCTCCCCGTCCTTGACAATCTAGCTCAACGCGAAACCAGCGCGTTAGCTAACAACACCACCGAGGCGGGTCGTATGTTGGGATATTGGTTGACCACCAACAATACTATAGTAAAGGCCCATTAAATGTTCTGTCAAGCCACTAATAGAGGTTTTTAAATTCTATAAGTTTCAATGCAAGAGCTATTTAACTGCTCTATGGGGTAGAAATGAGGAGGGCGGTTATCGGAGAGGAGCCTAAATTATCGAGGAGAGAGTATAAAAAAACCTCGGGGAAAAATTACTCGTGGGAAACCATCTCCAAAGAAAGAGGCCGAGACTTGAACCTTGACCGCACCTAAAACGGAAACCCAATCTATTGCGAGCCTGGCGCTTCATACCACGTAATTAACGGCGTGGATGAAGGAAGTTGTTTGGTTTGAATTGCGATTGGATCAGAGTTTTCTATAAGTGTGATCCCAGGCGCTAATAGCCCTTAGCTTGTGTCCGGGAGCATAACTAAACGGCAATAGGCTATACCAGTAAGCAGCTAGGTTCTTTACGCGCCTCTCCTACATTATGTCACGTAAACACAGCACCAAACTGTCCAACATCTTATTTCAGTCGGTAGCGCCCTTGCCGGCTGTGTTAGGGGTCTTTGATTTGATTCCCGGAATGCCTGAAAGTGTGTCTTGAACGAATTGTCTTTTAAAAGACAAGGATTTGTGGTTTCAGTTTTACATCATATTGGTGGTATAATCTAATGCGAGAGTGACGCCTTTTACCATGCGGATACCAGAACGGGTCGTTGCTGAGACCGATGGTAAGGTCTACTACAAATACTGATACAAACCATCAGTCAGACTGGTCGTGTAGGAAGGCTCCTCAGAGGTTGCCCGAGGTTAATTTTGCACCCGGGTGAGATTGCTTTTTGGCGCCTCCCTATATACCCGCTGTATAGTTGTAAAATATTAAAATAATCCCTAAACCTAACGTATCCTGGGCATGATATGGAAATAATTTGAAGGGTAACTTCAAAAATGGTGATCATACCCCAAACGTTTCACTGCGAGATTGTACGAGAACTGTTGGTATTACAAATAAAACTAGAAGAACGTGTTTTGTAGACAAATTTTTTATATTTATATTTTGTCAAAACAAACACTTTGATATGATAAACGGCTTACGAAATAATTGAAAAAAAGCTGTTTAAGTCACATTTTTTTAAGATGGCGTATGTAAAAGAACTTTTTTAATAGTGTCACAATATCCTATATTATTCACCATAAAAACTATAGCAATATGCCAAGTTTCATTTTAGCATCAAAAAGTGAAAGATTGTTATGCTTATGGTTATCAACTCCACTATAACACCCAGGTTACTGTAGGTTTGGTTTGGATCAGGTTTGGCTTAGATCAGGTTAGTAATCTGTTTGGTGCCCCTCTCGAGCATGTACACCGGGCAGCCGCCCCCTGAGGGTACATATAACGCCTCTAAACGCCCGCCGCCGCTATTATTGAAATATCTAGAGGTAGCTAAGTGCTATGAGAATGTTTATTGGCTTTGGACAAGGCGGAAATTGTTAGCAAAATGTTGAGTAACTATTTATTTAAAACTAGTTGTTTTTTTCTCTTCTATTACTTCATCTTTCCGTCTCGTGTAGAGTCGTTTGACACTAATGAGGCATTGCATGCACACAATTACAAGAAGACCTCACCTGACTCAACCAGTAGATGTACAGGTTGTTTTTATCTTTTAGTTTTCCATTTCGTTTGCTCATATGAATGTTCGCCATTTTGACAACCGACGGGTGTCATCATTATAGGTCTGTTGGCCAAATCGCACGGCATATCTTTGTGGACAGTTAAGGTGGGCTAGAGGAGAACGCAAGTTAAGGTGGGGCTGTAGGGAACGTGAGAATAGGTCAGTGTTATTGCAGTGTTTATATCAAATATTTTATTTTGTTAAAATAAATCTAATATTACTTCAGTGCAAACATAGAGTTTAATTTTCTTCACATGATGACCTCAACAGTTGTTGAATATCTTTCAAGAGTATCCTGGAATTTAATGACCATTTTTTCTCTTCATTTAAAAAGTTTGTCATTTGATGCCACTATGTTCTTGACAAATATTCAACAACTGTTGAGGTCACCATTTGATGAAAATAAAGATTTATGTTTCTACTGGAGCAATATTTTATTTATTTTGGCTAAACCATGTTTTTCTATCAAATTCACAGTTCCATACAAAGATTTTTGTATCGTTTTCATAAACTGGGAGATGATTACTGAAGTACTTACATTAAGCTTAAGGAATATGTATTGTACTACAAAAATAAATAAAGAATTAAAGAAAAACGGACTCATTATATTAAATGTTATCGATAATATCGAGTGGAAATAGGGGGTGCTGCAGGTCTGCAGTGCCTATACACGAGCCGCCACTGGTGGGAAGTTTTGATTGTATCATGAACGTTAAGTTAATCATTATTATTATTATTATTATTATTATTATTATTACCTCGTCTTACTACCCGTTCGGGTTTATACGCACTTACGCTAATGTGTAATGGTAGGGTGATTGTGAGATGAAATGAAGGACCTACAGTTTAAACGTGGAATCCGAACCACTGTGGAGGCCTGGCCTTCCCCACATTCACAAGATGTCTTGTCAGAGGTGAAGTAAAGGTTTAGTAATCAGATAAATCTTTGCCGGGACCGAGAATTGAACCCCGGCCGCCAGCATAGAAGTCCGATACCTTACCCCTAGACCGCCAGGTCACCAATTTTAAGTTAATCAATATATAGGGCTATACGAGTAGGAATTTTACACTTCGAGTCTGGTTTGAACGAAAACGAGGTGGCTATCTTTTCGAATTCTAGTAGTAAAGAGCATATTTGTAGAACAAATACCGGTATCTACAGTTGATTATCTTTAAGATTTCTATGCTTAAAACATGAATAAGTACAAATATATTTTTTTATAACTTCAATTTTTTGTGGAAAAAATGTATAATCACACAAATTAGAATTTTGAAATAAATTTAATTTAAAAGAGCTTTTTTAAAAAAAATCACACCAAAGTAAATATTGAGGGATTCTTATTTGCTCTGAAATTGTATCTTAAAATTGATTCAAATTAATTAAACTAGGAATTTTCTAGAAAAAGATCGAAAATGGTGATCTTTGTAGAATCGACTTATTTTTTGGTATAAGGCCTTGTTTCTAAAACAATCTCGATCACATTTTGAGTGGCTTTTAATATTTTGCAAGAACCAAGACGAGATTAACTTGATAATTAAAAAATAACTTAAAGAAATAAATATTGCATGTGAATATCTATAAATTCGACACAAATGTGGGAATAATTAAAATAATTATTGATATAAAAACATTTCATGTCTAGTTAAAAAAAAATATTTTCAATATACTTTTATTTTGGGCTCTGCCCATACATAGGTTTAAAAATTTCAAATAATGTATTACTTATTCTTTCTATAAAAGGGCATACGTAATCAAATCAACTTCTTTAATTTAAAAAGAAAAGACATATTTCGATCATTCGAAAAGAATAAAATAGGTCATGAGTGAGTTATCATTCAGATCGTATTCACTTTCAGTTGACAAAATCTGATCGTTTTACGTCTCTAGATGGCCTAGGGATTATATTTTCTATATAAAAGTTTTGAAAGGATCTCCACCCTTTTTATGTTTAGTAATAATAATTGTTTTGGTTAATTTGTGAAAGCTATTTAATTTACTCAAACTATGTTAATTCTTGGTCTAATGTTTATATTATCTGAGGTAATTAACGTTCACTCTCAGAACAGGCTAATTGATTATATCAGCATATTTTAAGCTAACTTAAATCTAGAACAGACACAGCATTCAACCCCCGTTTGTTAATGTATTACTGTGAAAGGGCGAAACCCATATTTCACTAATGATAGATTTTAGTAATGCCAGGAATCGAACACGTAATCCAAAGCTCGGTAAGCATACACGCTGCCGACTGATCTAAGGTCTCGGGCTAGTTTTTAAACATAATTTCACTGAGTTAAAATGCGCTAACAAATTATATAGCCTACCATAAATATAAATATGAAATATCAACTGAAAAATAATTTGTAAATGGAATAGAGGAAACACGGACTAAGGTGTCAGTCTCGTATAGTATATTTTGTTAGTGATGGAAAGGTCAAGGTTCAAGTCCTTTACTGAGAAGTTTTCTCTAAATGGTCTTCCCCTCTCAATTCATGCAAATACTGATACTTTCCTTCCAAATTTTACCTTCCTCATTTTTATACAATTATAGTAATTACACGGGCATCCCGGATGGGATAAGGACTCGGTGTAAATAATAAACCTGTAAACCAAATAATATTAGTATAAATTCAACATTTTGCCTCGTAAAACTCGAGCTATCAAATTGTGTATATTATTATCCAAACAGTCTTAAGAATATTCCAGATAATTTTGAACTTTTTTGACATTTGGATTGTGTTGGAAAACCATTCTTTACTAGCTTAACCACTATACTTTTGTTCCAAAATAAACGTTGATGGTCACTTTTTTTTTAACATCTCCACTGTTATAAAAACACTAATATGGATTTATTGAAATGAATTGACGTTGTTTTACTTCAAACCTTCACTAAACATCATAGTATGGTTCATTTAACAATGAAAACATAAGAGAAAATCCTTGATTTGTTAAGAAAAAGCGTTGTTTAATCCAGAAAGCACAACCCAACAAAAATATTGTAAAACGACAATTACATACGAGAATATACCCCGGTACTTTTGGTTTAGAACGGCAATGCTCTAATCACTTAGCTATCCAGGAGTCGTCCCGTTATAATAAAAGTCATTCCTCGCTCATATTTTAAGGCAGAGTCTTTGATGACCGTTATCTGATAGCTCGTGATCTTAATTTATCACATATATGTAGCTGACGATTTGCGAATGTTAATCAAACCGACTGCATTAAAATATGAGTAAAGAATGACCTTGGTCACAGCAACATTCCTAGATAGCTCAGTGGTAAGAGCATTGGCATACTAAGACAGAGGTCAGGGGTTTGATTCCTGTGTATAGGTGCTATTTTTCAATTTAAAGAAAATTATAGTTATGGCTATAACAGTATCTAAATAACAACTATAATATATTGGCTATTTAATTCATCTTAAAAAAATAAAATGCAAAAAAAAATAATTCAAATCTCCGTTGGAAACTATATTAACCAATATATCATAGACAAAATTTCGCTATAATCATATAATTTATTAAAGCATGTTATTTGAATTATTTACTTAACAAAAGCGAGATTGTTGTCAGTGAAATAGTTTTTTCATTCTAAAAACCTTATTTTTCAAGTTTGATGGATTTTTCCTAGAACTATGGTAGGTTCACTGTTATCAATTATACTGTTTTCCATTGAAAACTCCAGACCACCAGACTAAGATGCAACGTCTGAGTCGAGCAGTGTTATCTACAAGTTTCACGTTAACCATGGCGTAAGAAGAACCCTCGATTAGAGCGTAGGTTAAGATAAATAAATGTTTCTCTTGGTTTAAAAAATATATATTCAAATGCTACTATGCTAATATACAATATTCAAGAACTGCTTAAGGTGACCTGGTGGTCTAGGGGTAAGGTGTCAGACTTCTGTGCTGGCGGCCGGGGTTCAATCCTCGGTCACGGCATAGATTTATCTGATTACCAAACCCTTCCTTCACCTCTGACAAGACATCTTGTGAATGTGGGGAATGCCAGGCCTCCACCGTGGTTCGGATTCCACGTTAAACTGTAGGTCCTCCATTTAATCTCACAATCACCCACATTAGCGTAAGTGCGTATAACCCGAACGGGTAGTAAGACGCGGTGCTAATAATAAAGAACTGCTTAACTTAATATAAAAAGATTTTATTAAGCGTATCAACTAAAGCAATACAGTATTTTATTTATTTTGGTAAAAAAAGTTTGTGAACTTAACTCTCGATCCTCGCCTTAAGGTGGGATGGAAGGGGACGTGAGAAAATATCAGTGTTTTTTGAAGTTGTTATGGCAACCCTTTTTTGGTTTTTGCCAAAATAAAAATATATTGTTCCAGTACAAATATGAAGTTTAACTTTCTTCACATGTTGGTATCAACAGTTTCTGAGTATCTGCCATGAGTCTACCGGCATTATCTAACAAACTTTTTAAATTAAGAGAAAAAGTTGTCATTAGATTCCAGGACACCCTTGATAGATATTCAAGAAATTTTGAAGTCACCGTGTGAAGAAAATGAAATACTTTGTTTGTAATGGAGCAATATTTTATTTATTTTGGCTAATTAAATGTTTTGCCATATAAAAAACTGGCTTTTTCTCGCGTCCCTTTCCATCCCACCTTAAAATCCCTATTAGATTACAGTGTAACCAGTATTTCAGCCTGTCAAGGCAGACAGTCCCTCCTCCGGATATTCTTGACTTTGCAACATATAACAAGGGGTTTTCGCGCATTCAAGGGAACCTTCAACCACCATAAACATTTACACAGATCTGTAAAACTGAATCAAGATAAGTTTGGAATGTAATTATCCTTAACAGCGTGATACTGGCAGATTCAGCTCAGCGACAACATGCTTGGTTCTTGTAACGACGTTGCTGATTCTATTAACAATCTAATTAATATATTCAGATTAGGAATGCACAATACTCACACATAATTTGTTTACACATATAATATAACCGTCATATTTGTTTTCCAGACTTGAAATGAAGCTTCAAAGATTTATTGTTTATGTAAAAGTCATTATATAAAAGTCTTGTTTAGAGCTCAGTAAATAAATAATTGCCCTCTTGGAGGGGTAAATAATATCTTGGTAACGGTTACAAAATATGTATTGCTAGCTGATTATAGAGAATGTTGTACCCTTTGGTTTGTGTGTTTTATATATGTACAGACACACACACACACACACACACACACACATACTTGTTGATCTCCGTTAAGTCATGAAATACTGCCTGCCATATTTATAAAAGACAAGTTTTTTGTTACATCCCATGACCGTATTCGATAGTGTTTTGCTATCGATTGACGTGTTATTGTAGCATTTATTAAACTGTTTTGTTAAAGTCGGTTAGTATTATCGCCACTGGCATCACGTGAAAGTTACACCCTCAAGTGGGTTAAATTATGTCTTACAAAAGTTTAAGATGAAAGGGATATTATTTTATAGGCTATGTGGTTTGGCGTTTTAATAAATAAACCTTTAAGGACCTCTTATAGAGGCCTAATATGAAAATGTGAGGAATCACATGAGAAAATGTATTTGTTAAGAATACCCTGTGATGAATGTACACACATGCCTCCATATCATTTGACTGAAAGTGTTTTAATACATTTCCTTTAAAAAATAAGTTTTAAATTGGAATTGAATCTTTGTTTTACTTTCTCGGGTTCCTTAAGTCCCCTGTGAGTGGTGCACAAGAGCATGAATGCGCAAATAAGAACGTCAGATCGTTTATTTACCAATATGTCTAGTTGTTTTAATGGAATCATTCACATGTGAAGATCATGTTGCTTGACATGTTACTGGAATAAATACATTTTTGTGTTAGTATTATTATTATTAGCGCCGCGTCTTACTACCCGTTCGGGTTGTACGCACTTACGCTAATGTGTAATGGTAGGGTGATTGTGAGATTAAATGAAGGACCTACAGTTTAACGTGGAATCTGAACCACGGTGGAGGCCTGGCATTCCCCACATTCACAAGATATCTTGTCAGAGGTGAAGGAAGAGTTTGGTAATCATATAAATCTTTGCCGGGACCGGGGATTGAGCCCCGGCCGCCAGCATAGAAGTCTGACACCTTACCCCTAGACCGACAGGTCAGCGTTTTGTGTTAGTAAAATCTCGTTTGAAAACTAACACCCTAAAATATTGAACCGTATCCATCTTGTGCACATGACTAGAATAACCTAGATATAATGAGTACTCGCGGTATGCCATTGTGGGGGTATGACGTCAGAGTCTACAATGTAATCTTATGAAGGAAGTGGAATTTTAAAAATTAATCAAGTCCATTTGTACTATTAAATAAATTATAAATCAACCATTTATGAAATCAGAATAGCTTTAACATCACAAAAATTAAGAATAAAGTTTTGTAAAATTGTACAACTCTTAGTAATTTCTAATAAAAAATCGTAAGCTTTGGCGGGAATTCAAATTTAAGAGACCTTAAAAACTAACGTTTAGGCAATATAAAGTGACAATCTATGTTTCCTAAACATTAGCTATTATTAAATATATTATTACAGAATTAATTAATATATAAATTATATATATATTTACCTATATTATATATATAATATATATATATTTATAATAAATATTTTATAATATAATTGTAATCATATATTTTTATGATAAAATTATACATATTATAATATAGTTATTATATAATTTTTAATAACATTCATAGCTTTTGTTTTTTATTCAAAAATTATTAAAAATAAGCACACTTGAAACATTATGAAAAAAAATCTGCTTAGGTGGCCGCATGGTATCAGGCATCACTCTCGCTATAAACTAGAATGTCGATGACAGGGAGATTTGAGTTTAGTTAGAATCCCAGTTGGGTGTAAAGAGGGTGGTTTTTCACTCTCACTCCACTCAAATGCGGGTACACTTACTCATTTCATTTTTCCTTGTCCTTAGCTCACTACCCTAATTAGTATATATGTGCATAACCTTAACAGGTGGCAATATATGGTGCTATATATATATATATCGATATAATATTAATAGCACCTAAATTTAAAAATGAACAAGTTTATTTATTTTGTTGCGAAATATTTTGATAACAAGTTAGAATTTGATGAAGAATCAAAGAAAAATAGCTCGTAAAAAATTAAAAGATAAATATAAAATAACACATGAATAAATAAATAAAATTAAGTTGCAGACCAATATTATCATAATGTTAAGCTATGAAGTAAACAAAACAAAAGCCAGTACACCTTCAAAATGGCGGTCAAACTTCTTTTTTTCTCCTTGCTGGTTTGGATATTACCACCGCCACAAGACGGAACGGCTAGCGAGTACTTTTCTAAAGTTCGTTCACGGTAGGAGTTCACCTCTGAAAGGCCTTTTTCCCTACTAGAAATCTATTACATAGTAGGATATTGGTAGGAAAAAAGACCTTTCAGATGTAAACTCCTACCGTGAATGAAGTATAGGAACGCAGAAACGCATCTAGGTTACTCTACACATGACTGGCTGACGGCGCATTCTGGGTCGAAGTTTGGGACTTTGAGACGTGAGACCAGAATACGAGTGGTTATAACAGGAGTTCCCAACCTTTTATACAGAGGTAGCCCTTTCACTAGAAAAAATACATGCTGGAGCACTCATACAAATTTTTACACTAATAATATTATGAACATTCAATAACTACAGTTAAATTTCACACGTATTTCTACAAATTTAAAACAAATTGTCGGTTTGTATGTATGTTGCAATAAGGTTTTTTCATATCACGTGGATTTTTACCGGGAAGGTTTTAGGCTATTTATCAAACTAATTAAATCAAATAAACTGATGTTTTAAAAAAAATTGTCTTAAAACTAGTGATCATTGATGAATTCTTTTTTGATTGTAGAATTCACTGTGTTTCTGTATAGCTCGATAGCCAAATCCAAAACGTGACAATTATTACATAGACCATGAGAGATATTAAAAGTTATAAGAATAAGATAGTCTGTATGACTCGGTGTATGGATGTTGTTGAAGTGAAGGGAGTATGCAAGGATTGGGACGTGTGGAAAAAGCTAGTGAGGATGGATTAAGTTCGGAGTTGTTTTATGAGCTATTTACACAGTTTCTTGCCTACCCCGTAAGTTAACGGCGCATTATGTATGTATGTATGTATGTATGTATGTATGTATGTATGTATGTATGTATGTATGTATGTATGTATGTATGTATGTATGTATGTAGGGTATATAAGTATGTAGGGTATGTATGTATATAGGTATGTATTTTTATATATAGGTATGTATTTATGTATATATAGGTGGTATGTATTTGTATATATATATGTATATAGATATGTATGTATGTATGTGTGTATGTGTGTATGTAAGTATGTATGTATGTATGTATGTATGTATGTATGTATGTATGTATGTGTGTATGTATGTATGTATTTGTATGTATGTATGTATGTATGTATGTATGTATGTATGTATGTATGTATGTATGTATGTATGTATGTATGTATGTATGTATGTTCTTGTGCTAAAACCGACGTTGTCTGCCGTCCATCCAGCATCTACTGAGATGTGTGGATGCGGGGTGGACTAATGTTCTGTGACAATGTATTATGCAGTGGTGGTTTGGTGGGTCAAGATACAGGCGAAGAATGAAGTGATCGAATTTTTAGATATTAAGTATAACTCTTTTAGTTAGTTATTTAATGAAATATAATGTATTTATGCAATAATTTTCATATTCTTATAGAGTAATATTATACTTTTTTATACTAAGCGCTAAGCATTTATTAATAGTTATATCTTCTATAGCAATTGATACACATTCTATTTTCGCATTATTTCACACAAAACTCATTATCTACGAAAGGATTTGCCCAATTAATATGCGTATTAGCTCTTCGGAGAGGCAATAAACCAATATAAAACAAATGTAGATAAGTCTCTCGCCTATTTGGCTCATTTGTTTAGCAATTCTTAGAGAAAAAAACAACAAAATATTACTTTTACCAAAGATATTTATTATTATTTTGAATATAGAACAGAAACTATGGAATAAACGTTAAAATACTTCATTGCATATTTCGTATATTATTTTAATATCTTTCTAATGAAACCTTGAACAATAAAATCGGTCAAAAAGTTACCGTGATAATCTAGTTTATTAAATATTCAATGGCTGCCATCTTGACGACATTATCATGGGTATGTGCCCCACCAACAAGTGTGACACAAAGATTATTCTTAAACTAGAGTGACTTATTAATCGAATTAAACCACCGATATATACTTTTCACTAAATCTGCCCCGACGTAAGGTTTTCTGACACTATGCTCCCATGCTGTGAAAATGTTCACCTCTACACACAGCCCTATTGGTGGGGTGGGGTGGAGGGTGGGGTGCCCCTCCTTCACCACCATACTCTCCTTTCCGGTTAAATATATTATAGGTGTAAATTAATACATCCTGATTCACAAGATCAAACTCATGGATGAATGGTTAGCGAGGTTAATCATACTATGGTCGTTCTATTCCCAGATATATCCCACATTAGTGACTGAAGTGTGGCATTTCTGGAGAATGTGGAGATTGGTTCTACTAAAGTCAAATTTCTATAGGAAGGGTCTTATCTGATAGCAAGAAAATCTACTAGATCTACTTTCACGTATTAATACGTCAAGTCATGTGATATGCAGTTGTTACTTTTGAAATATATTATCAATATATCTATAAAGCAACACTACTAATTTTACTACTTATGATGTTATCAATTTTAGCCGTAAAAATAAGTATATTTGTATTTTCTGAAAGGCTCTTCTTATGAAAAATGGACTGTGCCATTTATAGTAGGTTTACATTGGTGGCAACTTTGGTTTTTCTGGTAGTTGAAAATATATGTATTTTTAAATAATTTTCACATTCATACACTTAGAGGTGGTTTGTCGCTTTAAAAAGTCGACTTCCCTTGAAAAAATGACAAACTATATTTTTGGAGTGGAAGAGCGATTTCTAGTAGCTTTTCAACTGTTATAAAACGCCAAAATTACCGTGAATTAAGTGCACTCGTTTATTAACATTGTTATCTCTTATCTCTAGTGGTGTGTATAGTGTGTATAATGTGTATAGTGTGTATAGTGTGTATAGTGTGTATAGTGTTAAATGTTGCAGCTTTGGTTAATTTGTCGTTCTCGTTGTGCTAAGAAAACTCACCTTAAATACATTAATAAAAACATCTTTTTTTGTATGTTTTAACGAGTATTACCGTTGAAACTTTGTTAAATTTATATGCTCATTATTTTTAATGACGTGTTTTTATACGACTATAGCCAGGAGCAACTGTGAATAAACTACATAGGATTTTTACTGTTTATATAGTCATTAAAATTAGTTGGATAAATGGAGACAACTATTAATGTAATTGTAAATTCTAGTGCAAGTAAAATGTTCACGGTTTCGTAAGTGTTAGAATCACATTGCACTTGGTCACCGTCAACGGGAAGACTGTTTTTTTTAAATATTGGGCTTCGAATCTCAACCAAGTCTACTAGAGCAGATTTTTCTATGGGATGTATCCCTGTAGTTTACTCATATACTCTCCCCTTTAATTCAAGTGAAACATAACATATTTAGGATCCGAGCCCCGGACATCCGCCGATATTACGCCACGTGCGGTAAGAAGGTGTGCTTCCTGTAAAATTACCCATCTCACACCTAGCCCGTAAATGAATATTGGCAAGCTGTTAAATAACACCTGTGACTTATAACCTAAAAAAAACATAGCTTATCCCCTGGTACCCTCCGTCGCAAAAATCTATTCCAAATTTTGCTACAAAGCACGTGGTTAGCACCTCGAGGTTCATCCCCAAGCGACTGAACTGCTGATTTCAAAGTTACCGGGGATTCTACACATTTGCCGAAAAAACAATAGAAGAGCGCAAACATAATCATGTGACGAGCTTCAAGTCAATCACAAGGTGTCAGTTTCATCGGAGTTATCAGTTCGGCAGGACTTGAAAGAGCTACAGGATGACCTGGTGGTCTAGGGGTAAGGTGTCGAACTTCTGTGCTGGGGTCCGGGGTTCAATCCTCGGTCCAGGCACAGATTTATCTGATTACCAAACCCTTCCTTCACCTCTGACAAGACATCTTGTGAATGTGGGGAATGACAGTCCTCCACCGTGGTTCGGATTCCACGCTAAACTGTAGGTCCTCCATTTCATCTCACAATCACCCTACCATTACACATTAGCGTAAGTGCGTATAAACCGAACGGGTAGTAAGACGCGGTGCTAGTAATAACAATAATAAACTACAGCTTTTCTTTTTCTCCGCGACAACACCGGCTTGGGAGATTTAGTCAAATATCAAAACCGACCGAATTAATCAGTGCACATGTGCACACAAAGTGAGATACTAGCAGACATCTGGATGCTTTCTGTTGTCAGTTGATTTGAAACAACTCTTTAAAAGGAAAGCGCGTGTGTTATTTGTTTGATGACACAACACTAAAGACTGTTTATCCACTATAAAATAAAATATGTCTGAAATAATCTGTTTCTAGTTTGTGGTCATGGGTCAACATACGTTTTGCCAGCTTGTGAATTGCTTTCGGCGAGCGTGTGAATAAAGGTTTATCTCGCGTGAACTCCTCTGCGATCATCCTAAAAGTGTCTCGAGCCGACAACGTGTGTTCATCCGGACGAACCGCCCGCGGGATCTGTTCAAAGCTCTCACGCAAGTCCAACAAACGAGGGCGTGAGCCCTGGAGGACCACCCAAATGAAGACGATAGTAAAAGAGATCCGACGCGCTCAAAGTCGCCGCTAGCTCACTGAATCGACACGGCGTAAATGAATAACTAGATGGTATGTTATGCTTCGGTGGTCTTCCTACTCCAACTTAAGGTTGTCCAAGCGAGTTCTTTTTTTTTTAAACTTTGTTATTGTTGGGCAAAAAATGTGCTCTTAAGATTAACAAACATATGTTATAAAATACACATTTTCGGAAACCTTCATTATTAGTTTCATTCCTACTTAAACAACATTAATGCTTTGTTTAATGTTTTAATATTATTACAATGGAAATATTAAAGAAATTTCCCAATGTGTATTCTAGAATAAAATGGTTGGTAATCCTAAAATAACTTTTTTTAGTAGTCAAATATTAAAATAATGCTTAACTAACGTAACAATCTTAAATTACTACTCCGAGAATGTTAAAAATGCCTTAAAATAAAGAAAATCTATCAGCAATATTAAAATATTTAAAAGTGTAATATTAAAACATTAAACAAAGCATTAATGTTGTATATATATATGTGTGTGTATGTATATATGTATATATATATATATATATATATCATAACAAGTACAATACCGGTAATAATAAAATTAGTTAATTGTCCCCAAGTTAAATAGTAACACTAAAATGATTCCCCTGTAACCATATTTGTTGTGATAAAAACTATTTATAAATGTAATTCTCATATTTTAAATATTAGTATGTTACTTTCATTTCATTTTGGTTTCTTGTGTCGAACTCGAATGTGTGGTGTGATTTTGCTATAAAGTTAAGGGTAGTTTACTGATGAATGATTATTGAAAATTCTGAATATTTTAAAATGACTCAATTGATTTTGTTCAAGATGTATATTTTATGTGTAGTGTTTTACATTACACATAATATTGCGTACTTGTTCTCAAATACAAATTAATTTGTAGGTAGTTTACTGACGTGTTTGATTTTGAAATGTTGGTATATACGAGTATAAATGAAAGTACGTACGACTTGGTCGTACCATTCAGGCCTACTTAGGTTACTTACGCGGTTTAGCACATGAGTTATTTAAATGTTTAGTAATTGATAAGGCCCACTTCAATGGCCGTATGGTCTAAGGCACTACTCTCACAAAAGACTATAATACTGAAGACGGAGATATCGGGGTTCAATCCTGTAGGGTGTAGTGAGGGTGGTTTTTTCCAAATTGTTTTCCACTTTCCCTTAATGCAAATACTGGTATACCTCAACTAAATTCAACCTTCCTAATCTCTACATATCAGTGTAATTAGTACATAAGCGTATTGCACGAACTGGTTGTAAGACACAGTGCTAAAAATATACATATGAGTATATAGATTAGGGAGGGATAAGAAGGGTATTTTATATGACGTTCACCCCCATTAGCGCCTGTGGAATTAGGATTAGGATACTAAAGTGATTAATCAAATGTGGAAAACCAACCTGAGAACCTAGAATCCAGCATTGACCTCTCATCTCCAAAAGTCCAGTATATTGCGAGCATGACGCCTTAGAACATGCTGCCACGAATACGAGAGTCATTGACACAATATCTATATTAAAGTGACTTTTATTTTTAGGATAGTCATTCTAAAACCACCGGATAGAGTGGGAGAAGATAATCGTTATTTAAATGGTATATTATAATACAAACTATATTCGTGTTGTTAAATTATATATATATGAAATATATCAACATACATAATGAAATATATAGGATACGTTACATGGGAGTAATGAACTAACCTTCACACTGAAAATAAATGTAACGAATGATATAAAGTAGGGCCTAATATTATGTAAGACATAATTGTGTAGTCAAAACCTTGATTATTTTTAAAAGGAGGTTATTGCGATGGCAAAGTACAGTATTTGTATCTTAAGAATGTATCTTCTTTAGAATTCAGTTGATGTATTTAACAAATCGGGGACTAAATCAGCCCGCTATTTAAATCTTATTTCAGGGTCGTACAACCATCTTGCAATGTTACTCATATGGAAATTATCTGTTTGAGATTGTCTGTATTACGACACAGTCGGTGCACAGTCCTCTCAGGTATATGACTGGAGAGTGAATCCATCCACGTGACCCCAATTATATGACTGCTAGGTGACAGTGCTTCTGTTCTGTCTGGCTATAGTCTGAATCCAGCTTGACCTCTTATCTATCCATTCACGTGACCCCACGTATATGACTGTTAGGTGACAGTGCTTCTGTTCTGTCTGGCTATAGTCTGAATCCAGCTTGACCTCTTATCTGTCCATTCACGTGACCCCACGTATATGACTGCTAGGTGATAGTGCTTCTGTTCTGTCTGGCTATAGTCTGAATCCAGCTTGACCTCTACCTCATCCACGCGACTCCAAGTATATGACAGCTCGATGACCGGTCACCTTATACTTACGCAGGTATGTGAGGAAGACCTCCTCACCTCCGATCGTATCATGGTGCAAGAATTTTAATTGAAGTCCTGGAAGATGTGATAAGATTCCCTCCCGCTGACCAACTGTCGGGTGTTTATTTCCCCTTGAATTAGCCGCGCGGTCACCTGCCGGACAGGAACAACATGTGGTCTACACCGACTGAGACAAGGGACTCACTATTTATCAACATGGGGAGATCGTTGATAAAGAAACAAATACGGAACAACTTATTTAAAAGGAAACCCATTATTCGTGTCAGTGATCGTTGAAATGAGGTCGGTGTGAGCTACACGCGGATTAAGTTATATTCCAATTTTCATAGGAAGGGCCTTCCTTATCTGACAGGTAGAAAAGTTACTAGCTAGATCTACTTTCACGTACTCATACATCAAGTTATATTATCTGCAACTGTCCCGTTTGATAGATAATTTCAACCTTTATATAATAACACTAGTATTATAGTCAAATGCTATCAATTTTAATGGCTAAAAAACATATTTGGGTTTTCTGAAATGCCCTTTATTTCAAAATTGAACTGTGATTTATGCATTATTAATGCTTAGTACCAACCCTACACAACGATTAACAATTTTTCAGTGTTTTGTTTATATTATGTTGGAGGGTAACGCATCTATCAAATGATATAAAACTTTCTTGGGTGGCCACATGGTCTAAGGCGTCATTCACATGTTAGAATATACTACCGATGATAGGGAAATCAGGGTTTGAATTCCGGTCGGGTGTACTGAGGGTTTTTTTTACAAAATAGTTTTCTACTCTACCTATACGCAAGTGCTGGTACAGTTCCTCTTAATTTAACCTTCCTCGTCCCTAACACATTAGCGTAATTAATACATATGCATACAACCTAAGCAGATAGTAAGACGAAGTGATAAAAGCAGATCAAACGGTCCTGAGCTTTATTCTCATCAAGATCTAAAACTAATCGTCCTGATATAAGGGCCCGATCATTCGTTGAATGGTAAATTAATTGTCTTGAGTTTAGTTACTGGGCTCGTTTTAGAATTAATTAGTATGTATCACGCTCGTAGTTAACTCAGCGCGAGCTCGAGTTTGGGAACTCTTGGTATTGAGCCAGTTCGTAGCCCGGTGCAGACGCTGAATAGTTTCCAGGTTTGAAATTTGGTAGTATACTGGTACTGAAGCTGTCTTTTAATGTGCACCTGACCTAAGAAATACTCCAGTTTGAAGACGTTTCCCTTGGAGTAGGTAGGATGAAAGGGGACGCGAAAAAAGGCCAGTGTTGTATGCAAATTTTATGGCAAAACTTTTTTTTTTGCTAAAATAAAAAAAATATTGCTCCGGTACAAATATAAAGTCTAATTCTCTTCAAATGTTGATCTTAACAATTCCCGAATATCCATAATGAGCATAGTGGCATTAGATGAGAAAATTTTTAAATGAAGAGAAAAATCTGTCATTAAATTCTAGGAAACTCTTGGCAGATATTCAAGAAATGTTGAGGTGACCAAAGGAAGAAAAATAAATTGTATGTTCTTAGTGGAGCTATATTTTATTTATTTTGGCCCAAAATTGTTTAGACATAAAAACTGCAAAAACACTGGCTATATCTCGCTTCTCATTCCATCCCACCTTAAGTGGTGCCATCAGGAAGCGTGGAAAGGTCTTTCATTATAATATTACCTCCTCGATAACGAAATCTCTCGCGGTTTTGTCTAACCCTGTCCGAAGTCTAGTGGTCCCACAAATGGAACCGGAATCCTCTCCAAGCCACCAAGGTTATCATAAACAGGTGCCAACAGCTTAGCCACCCCTCCCTTTTCCCCTCCTTCTCCCCGGGGCCAATTGACCGGCTTACCAATAACAAGTAGGTCCCAAGACAGTTCACCAACATAAGATGACAGTTATCACTTTAGATGTTAGTTTTCAAATGCGAGACTGTTGTGTTAGTTAAACGCGCGCCCACAACTTTCGTTCTAACATAATCCACTCTTAAGAAAAATTAAAGAAGACTCTTGTATTGCACATTTTACTACAGTAGAGCCTCAAACTAATTGGGACCGGTTCGAACTACACTGTGTATCATCGCTGAGGAAACTGCACGGTTACTATTGGTAATCAGCGTTGTCATTCTATCGTTATAGTGTGGTTAATCTCCCTTCGAATATAATATAAGGAAAGTTTCGCAACGCTGGTTAGTACTTAGTAGAAGTTGCCAGTAGCTCCTTATCCCAGCACAACACCTCCCGACATACTTGAGAGCGAGGAGATTTGGCAACCGTTAACTGAGAGAGAGCGTAGATAAAGCTTTTCTCCATAAGACCCGCAGTTCCCTCAGAAATGATATTGGGTGTAGTGAAACGTTGGTTTAAGGGGGAGAATATGATGGGGTCATTGGGGGGACAGTTTATTTTCACAAATCTTAAATAACAGTTGAATGAGTTTTATAAAACTTACATTCATAGATAGAAAAAAAAAAGTGTTAACTTCCACTTGTAAGTATTTAGCATATATTATTCTAGTTTCTTACAGTTCGTTTTTGACTGGGAGTTTCTAATCAATAAAAATATATTTCACTTGACTTAGTTTTTTTTACCCACGTTTTCCGAAAAATGTGTTCAAATTATCTGGAATTTTGTATTACAGGGGTTCATCTAACGTGGTTTTTACTGTATTTAGTTTTTATAATCGGATCACCATAGAGATATCGTTAAATGTATTAGTGTCTAGAACCCAAAGTTAGTTAAAACCCAATTTAACTAGGTAACACTAGTTCTAGCAAAGCCATTTCGTCAATATCAGTTTTAACTAGTTATTTCTAGAATTAATTGTCGAATTTCATTTAAATCTAGTTAAAACGGGGAAATAGATGTTGACTTAATGTGTTTACAATAATGTTTGTAGGCAAAACTAGTACTCACCAAAATCCATGAATTAAAGGTGTTTTTGCAGGTTTAGACCTTCACTGGTAAGGTATGACGTGTTCCCTGAGCTGAGTACGTTCTTCTACTTGTCTCAGTGTATAATCTGCGGTTGACTAGTGCGCGTGGCTTTTTTTTATATTCTTGACAGTGTTGTTTACGCGTAATTGTTGTTTCTACAGCATAAGTGTGAGAAGAATTGGGGTTGGAAGGGAGGTGGAAAGTGTGTTTCAGGGATTAGTGAGTAAATTAAAAGAAAGAAAAGTTCACTACACTGTAATGACAAGAGATGCTTACATTCATCTATTGGTGAAGGTTGAAGAAGCAAACTATACTGTGAAAATGGCGATACTATCGATTGAAAAAATATTTGATACAGTTGAAATTGGTGAAGTGACAATGTTGGTCTCAGGAGGTGAAACCGTCGAGCACTATTTAACAGTAGAAGAAATACACGATGTTATTATTGTTTTCTTAGCACCACGTCAGTCTATGCGCATATGTAATAATTACACTAATGAGTTAGTGATGAGTAAGGTTTAATTTAGAGGAATTGTACGCCCATTTGCGTGAATGGAAAGTGGATTTTTTTTTTAAAATCATCCTCAGTACACCCGAGCGGGATTCAAACCCTGATCTCCCTGTTATCGGTCATCTAGTCTAACACGAGAGTGACGCCTTAGACCACATGGCCACTGAAGCAGGCTTGAATATTATTGAAGTGGCTCGGGTAGCTGTAGATATAGAGGTCTAGACAACCTTAAAATGGAAACTTCCAGAAAATACGCCAGTGTAACCACAGAAATGATAAATATTTTCTTACCGATGTAAGTAATCCACCAAATGAAAAGAAGTAAAAAAGGTTAGCAGTCCCATTCTTCATTCGGAATTGAACAGCCGCTACCAGCTGGACCTTCTTGAAATGCAATCTTAGGCTGATAATGGATTAAAGTTCACTGTGGTATATCAGGGCTATGTGACCAAGTTTGTCTTACTACGACCACTGCAAAGAAAGCGGACAAAAATATGTTTGCCTACCAGTTAATGATATTATAATCATAACATTAGGTGGCCCGTACAGTTTACGTTCAGATAATGGCAGAGAGTTTGTCAGCTCAGTAATATCTGAGCTAGCTACATTATGGCTAGGTTCATGGTAAATCAAGGCATAGTTAAAGCTGGGAGAAAGTATAACAAGCCAACCAGGACATAGAAAGCATGATGACTTCATTGATTGAAAGACAACCAATCCATAAATTGGTCAAACCTCTCCACTTTGTGAATTTTATGACAAACAGAGCCCTTCATTAAGAGATTAAATCATCGCCATACATAGGTATGTTCGGTATTGAGACCAGAGCTGGACTCCCTACATCTACGTTGCCATTAGAAGTTGTAAAAAAAAGTCCAGGATGAATATAAACTTCTGTAAGTCATTTATCATATTAATGCGAAGTTGAAGGAAAATGAGATCAATGACGAATAGGTGTAAGGGGAAACGTTGGCTGGTTCTCATTCAAATCTTTACTCAGCTGTAAAGGAAACTCATAAAGTTTTGTCGAAACAGCCTGTTTGACCTGTCAAGCCCATTGAGTATCTTTGTATCACATTTTGCACGTCCCTTTGCAACGATTTCCCGTCTCCATTTATACGCAACGTTGGCACAATACGCTGATAAGCAACAAATGGATATAGGTCTTAACCCTGGTCCACACTTGTATCATATTCTCGTATCGAATAGCCGTCACGATCAGAGCTGGAGTGGGTTTATGACTTGTTTTAAACCAAATTTCGGTAGATCTTTGAACAGGGGTAAACAAACAGACAGGCATGGTGACAAACAGACTTGTAATATCTACTTCTTTGGGTTAGGACACACATAGAACGTAAAGATTCATCATAATCTTGAGGCATATAAATGTTTTCGATTAAAATATTTTCTCTTGATATAAGGACATAGAAATAAAATTTCCCAAAAATTTGTCACCAGTTAATTACTATTAAATAAATGTTTATATAGAAACAAATATATACAATTATTAATATTCTAAAAAACTTACCATCAAAATAATGTGGGTATTTTTCTAAGAAAAAATTATTTAAGAGTAGTTTAATATTAATATATTTTGAAAAACATTGTTCCTAATTACAATAGACTATATAGTGTCATACCTTTTAATAATTTTTCTATAAAGGTATGTATAGATTAGGCGAGCTGATCCTGTTATATAACACATAACTTAATGCTCGCTGCGAGCATCCACGCATAACGAGCACGCCACGAGCAGTCAGTTCAGTATTTCCGAGGGATTACTACAGTTAGGAAGAACATGTATGATATCGAGGAAGCTGAAGATTTAATTCTGTCCAGCGGTGCTCTACTAATTATATCCAATCTGCTTAGAAAACAACGAAAGCATCTACGATGGTTGCACACTGAATTGTAAATATAAATAAAAAAATAAATGGGCTGGTTTGAAACTACTGAGAAAGTTAAGGTTCCAGCACATTAGCGGACACTACAAAAACTTTACAAGGCTGAATAAAATAGGATTCGAACTCTTCATAGGCCAACCATCCGTTGCAGAATATTTATGATGTGCCTGTGGGACTATAAAAGATTATTAAAAATGATTGCCACTACTTTAAAGATGGATTGAGCCCATCTTTCTTAGTGTGGCTCTGACTTCTTTCAAAACTTATCAGTAGAACCGTTTTAATAAAAATGATATTTGTACTAATTATATGTTGATAAATGATATAATATTAATTATTTTAATTTTAAAATTACTTGCAAACTCTCTGACACTGAGTTAACCCATTTTTAAAATAAGTAATTAAATATGTATTAAAACATATTTACCTAAAAACAGATTTTTATCTATCTAAATGTAAAAAGTAATATTTGTACCGAATTTTTAATTTAACTTTATATCTTAATCACTAATGTGTTTATTGATTATTAAAATTGTATAACTTCCCTGTTCCGTTTTGTTAACATATTTTGAAAATAAATAGGTAGATCTTAATTAAATTTGACTTTTACTGTTCCCCTAGAATTTTTCTCTTTCGATCTCTTTCTTCTATTAGATGCCATCAAACTAATTAGTATTTTTTTTGCAAACATCTTTTGTTTTCCCCGCTAAAGTGGCGATTTCACGCAGCTTTCTCCATATTATTTATAATTTATATCCTTAGGATCCCATAATACATTATTATTTCCATACAATTCTTTCAACTTTAAAACAGATTCGTCTGACCAGTTCTCCATGATCACGAGTGCGAATATTTGTTAACGAACTGTTCTGGACGACGTCTAAACCAGAATGACGAATTACTTAGTGTTAGTTGCAAAAACTGACAGCCAGAGGATCGGCATGAACCGCTCGTAAGCCGATCGTAGCGCGCTCGTGAGACCGTTCCAATCACATGAATACGTCACATTACACATTACACTACAAGCTCGGCTTGTCTTATGTATACACACCTTAAGGTATTTCATATAACGCTCTGACTATAGTTTATCCCATCCAAACTGGTGGGCACGTAGACTAAACGTTGGCCTCGCTTGCTTTGGTTTGCTGTCAACAGGTAGGTCGTGGTTCGAATCTCAGCCGTGTGTATTGAGGGTTGTTCTCCCCACTCTTCCTTCATGTAAATGAATTCTACATTCCTTATCCTAACCATTAGAATAATTAAATTAGGATATCCTGGAAGGCTATAAATACGTGGCGGGAAATAAAAAGAAGAAAAGATTGCATCACTTCCTATATTCCCGAGAAGAATTAGCTTAGGGTGAGCTCTTATCTAAGCCCATCAGAATAAAAAAATGGCCAGTTGTTTGAACCCCAAGTCAACAGTTTATGTGTTGTTTTGTTTTCACAACATGGTCGAGTTCTACGGGGTCTAACAGAGCACAAACAAAAACCACCACGAATTCAACTTCCTGTTTGTTTCCTGATGGCTGAACATCACGAAATATTACAACGATACCTGGCTATTATCAGTTGGCCACGGTCTGTAATGATGATGGACGTGTTTCCCGCCATTCATACGTTGTTCGTGACCTTGAACCTGAGGCAACCCGCGTCACAGCTTCCTTCCTCTCTCCTCTCCATCTGGTATATTATACAAGTATAACCATCAATGCAAGCATCACCATCATCATCTCAACCTCCGTCAGGCAATGTTGACTACAGTGGCGCGCCCAGGGAAGGGTAGGTGGGGTATTTGCCCCACCTCCCCCTTACCACCCCATCCATCTTGCCAAATAAAAAATAATTTAAATACAATCTTAGTTCGTGTTAAGTATAAATTAAATATTGAGCACTGAAGATGTGAAGAGTACATAGTTAAAATTTTAAGGCTAGGCTAACAACTTTAGATTCAAAGCTTATATTCCGTAAAATTTACATATTTATGAATATGATTCCGTATGTATTTTAATACTATGTTTGAAACTGTGGGACTTGGGCAATAATATTTTTCTAAAGTCCTGGCTTTTAGAAATATGTCACAGCATGGTGTGGGTATTTCATTTTCAAGTGTAGATTCGTTAATTAAAATCGCACTGAAAATTTATTTCCAATTGGTTTTGAGTTAGTATCCTCCATGAATGATAAACTGCAAACTTAATCAGAGTTTCGATTTTCGTAAGGTCACTGAATTTGGTTTTGACATCAACAGAACGGTTGGAATTTTGGTTACATACTTTCCTGAATTAAAAATATAGCTTACTTAGAATTTGTTTTTGTAAATGATCCTTCATGTTCGTAAATCGATCAAAACGTTTATATTTGACATCCTTAATCATAGCCGGTGCTTGGTCCTTGAAAGTTGAAAAGCGGTTCATCATATCGCCAATTGTTTTATGTTACCATTGAGTTTCCAAGTTCAATAAAGCAACTTAATCTTGTAAATCGACTCCTTGATAACGTTTAAAATATCGAGATATTGTGTTCTTACGTACAATAAAACCATGCCCAACAATAATTAAATTTAGAAAAAAAATATTCAAAATCCATTCTGATAAAAACCAGTAGTTGGGCAGTGTCACAGACATACGTTTATTTATCGAGTTTCAATGATTGTGAAACACATTGATCGATATATTTTAGCATTTGCTCATTTTTATTTTGGCTCATCTTTTAGATACGTCTAATGACTGTATTCCAGGATAGTTATAGATTTTGAATGGCTCTTTTTATTTCACCCTTGTTTATGAAATTCATATAGAGAATCTGATATTCACACGAAAATGGTCTTGATAAATTCACCATCAGAAAACACTATACATTTTGTTGCTCTTTTGTGATTCACTTTAAAGGAGGCTAAGGTTGCAGCCACCGATTGCTTGTTTTGATTCTAGAACATATTTAGTTGCACAGTCAGTCCAAATGTCAGTTCTTGTAGTTTTTTATTTCTCATTTCACTGTTGGGTGGAAAATTGGACTGATATTTACTATGCAGTGAGTTGAAATGGTGCACATATTCCCCTTCTTTGGTATCGCCACACAGAAGTATTGCAAATCAAGCGGAAACAATTTTAATTGACCATAGCGAAAAAGTACCCATTCCTTATTAAAAAGTTAAGTTTTAGGTACTTTTGAAGCACTTATTTCCACGAAACTTCACAAAAACAATGACATCAACAAAACAGTTTAAAGAACTAAAACAACAGCTAACGAATTTTTAGTTTTTCACAACAATGCGAACGTTACTGACGGGCGATAAGTGAGACGCAGTTGTAAGAGATAATCTGTTACAGCCGGCGTCTCACTCTGCCATCTATAGGTCGAGTGGTAAAACAACTCAACTCATAAAACATTAGCGATCGACCAAAAGTGATGCCTCGATTGACCGGTAGATAACAATTTTGGCCGTCCCTAGTATAACCCATACCAGAAGATCTAGTACATCGTAAACCCTATATCAGACTAGAGATAGATCTGGGCTAATTTTTTAACTTAAGAATAAAAACTCTTCATACATTCTCACTCTTAAAAAAACATGGTGTCTATAGCTATGCTACTGACTCAGGGCAGCTTTATCCATTAAGCCAACTAGCCACAGTGCCTAGGGCCTACGAACATTTTAAGGCCTACAATATATAATTTGAAAAAAATACATAAACAAAAAATCCAAATAAGAAAAAACCAGCGAATTTTAATTTAAAATATTTATTTTGATATCTGAATGACCAAAACAAGCACTTAAGTCGTCGCGTTTCTCAAAAGCCTCACTGATATAATCACAGACAAAGTAGTTTAACAGGGTGTTGTTGCTAAGCGTTGCATTGAACGTATCACGAACCATCGGCTGACCCAGGATGTTGTGTCAAAAGAGGTTCAAAGACGTTCACGATGCATTCAAATTGGCGAGTGACTTCGAGATTCAAAACGGCCCCGCTGACTGACTACCCGGTGTGAACTGAGAGGGTCAGTACAGAAGAGCTCATCAACTGCCAACACAGCTAGAAGGCCAGCTACTGGCTTGCTCGCACCGTGTAAACTAGGCTTATTAGTGTCCTAGTGTGAACTTGACTGTGACCAGGCTTGGTCGTTGCGGGGAGATGTGGGTGTGACAGTAGCTGTGCTCAGAGCTGCCTGTCGCATTATTACAGGGAGATACACATACGATATATTAACATGATGGGGACAGGTCTGGCTACCGGTTGGAGTAAAGAGAGAAACACGTGGACAGAAAGAATTATACAATGGGGGTGGGATGGATGAAAATAAATAAAGGGAGATAAAGAATGCCAAACAAACACGAAGAAAAATACGGATAAGTGTAATATACAGTGCGAAATATATAACTATTTAAGGTGCGGCCAAAGGGAGCGCGAGTATTTTTACAGAATTTAAACTTTTTTTGGCCAAAATAAATCCAATATTTCTCCATTAGCAACATAGTTTAGTTTTCCGCACATGCTAATATCAACAGATTTTGAATATTTGTCCAGGGTGTCCTGGAATTTTGTCAAAACTTTTTAAATAAAGAGAAATTTTTTTGACAAAACTTCAGTACACCCTTGACAGATATTCAAAATCTGTTGATATTAGCATGTGCGGAAAACTAAACTCTATGTTGCTAATGGAGAAAGATTTGATTTATTTTGGCCAACAAAATGTAATGCTATAAAAACTGTAAAATTACTCGCGCTCCCCTCGGCCGCACCTTAAGAAGCAATGGTATCCACATCGGTGGGCACACGGACTATTTTTTTCTAGCAATGCATCTTACTACCTATTTGAGTTATAATCATACCTATGTACTAGTTACACCAATGTTTTAGGCAAGAGAAAGGTTGAATTTAGAGGAAATGTATACTCATTTGCGTGGAGTGTAAAACTCTTTAGGATAGATCACGCTCATTTACACCCGATAGGGATTCGAACCCTGATCTCCCCATCACCGGCAGTCCAGTCTATTGATAGAGTCACTCCAGAGAACATGCGGCCACCGAAGCGGGTCACACGGACTTAGGTGTCAGTCTAATCTGCTATTGTTAGCAAATGACGGTGATGTTAGGGTTTGAGTGCCAACCGGATGTACTAAAGTGGATTTTCCTAGATATTTTACCACCCTCCCGACAAGTAAATGCGGGCACACTTCAACTAAAATCAGTGTTAATATTTGGAGAGACATGATGAATGCTCGAAAATAATGACGAGATGGAGGACTAGATATACAGTCCAATTTTCATAAGAACATTAAAAAAATTACTATTTTAGTATTTTACGGTTAACAATGATAATATTTTATTATATTATCAGTGTTATTTTATAGATATTTATGGTATAAAATATCAAGAGTGACAGCTGCAGATCACATGAGCTGACGCATGAATACGTTAAAGTAGATCTAGGAGCTTAACCTATTCAAACCACGGAAACAAGCTTAGAGCTGTTAGAATTAAGGAAACACATCAGGGTTCGTCTGTACAAAGGCTATGAAACTAGAGTTTTAGTAAATTAACCTATTAGTGCGCCCGGTCTTAATTCAAACACTCCATCTCTTTCCCCTTCCTCTGGCCAAGAGTTAAACAAGCAGCGATCTTTCCGTTACCTGAATAGTTATAAAGAAAGAAAAACAAGTGGAAAATAAATAGCTGTGGAGATGCTTAAATAAAGATAATAACTGTGCAAGATAAATGAATTACGAGCCATAAAGGCCGCGAAAGAACCAGCCAGAAATAATAAGAGATTGGTTGACTGGAAAGCGCGTCCTTTGGACTAGCCAATTCCTATTATTATTTTAACTTGTTAAATTTATTAATTACTATACCCATAGTGAGTTGTGAATAATGAATGTTGGCAGAAGGTATAAATGTGTAAAAAAAAATTGGCACACGAAAGTCGAAAGTGAAGGGCTTCAGCAACATTCAATTTTAAATGAAATATCTTGAAATGTATTATCAACATATATTTCTATTTTGTTATATGTATATTTTTTTAAAGGGCATTCGCAAAACTTGCAACTGACGGTCATCACTTTCACTATCATCTTAACACGGCCTTTTATTTACTTGGCAGAAGGCTGCAAATTTTCTTTAGAAGGTAATATATTTAAATATCAAAATAATTTCCATTAACTTTCAAGTTCCTTGATTATCGTTCTGGCCAACATTAACCTGGCCTATAGCAGGCCAGCACTGAAAGGCACACAAGTACTTATATAAAAACATGATTACATACGTAAACAAAATAAGAAATCATAGCTAAATAATGATAATATAAATATATATAGTTACTACAAGATACTAAAAATAGTAAAAGTTATATAAATAAAAGGTTAGCACCTGAAAGTCTTGGGGTAAGGTGTCAGACTTCTGTGTTAGGGGTCCCGGGTTCAAATCCCGATTACGGCACGGATTTATCTTATTACCAAACCGTTTCTTCACCTCTGGCAAAATGTGTGCTTTCACGCTTTGTAAATGTGTGGAATCCCAGGCCTCCACCGTGGTTCGGAACCCACGTTAAACTGTAGGTCCCCTCTGCTTTTCATAATCATCATTCTCACGTATCCTCCAACCATCTGGGGATAATGGAATTCTTCGTAATGGTGTCCCCGCCTCAGAAATGAGTTCCTACATACGCCAGGAGAGCAAAGGTAAGATAAGGTCGAATGGCCAGATCTAGAGCATTAGCCCCAACCCATATTAATAAAAGGAAGTAGATAAAATCAAGCAGCATTGATATTGATTATAAAACAAACACAGTAAGCAGAATAATGCGAATTTATATATTACAGGTAGAACATTTACTAGATAAATTAATGCTAGGGGAGTTCCTTAAGGCGGGGTGCTAGTGAGAGCGAGTTTAGTGCATTAATTTTGCGGTTTTTATAGCACAAACATTTTTTGACCAAAATAAATCAAATATTTCTTCTATGGAATCATAAAGTTTGTTTTCTGCACATGCTAATCTCAACAGTTGTTGAATATCTGTCATGAGCATGGCGGCATTTGGTGACAAACTTTTCTCTTTATTTAAATGTTTGTCACCAAATGCCGCCATGCTCATGACAGATATTCAACAACTGTTGAGATTAGCATGTGCAGAAAACAAAACTTTATGATTCTATAGAAGAAATATTTGATTTATTTTGGCCAAAAGATGTTTGTGCTATAAAAACTGCAAAAATACTGCCCTAAATTCACGCTCACTAGCACTCCGCCTTAAATAACTCTCTAAGTTTGGCTCGTCTTTTGTGGTAGAAGTCCAGTTCGATAAAGCTAGAATTTGCGTTATGGATACAACGGCCAATAGGACTGTGATAATTATTGAGAGAAAACAAATTTGGATTACGAGAGGCCTAAGAAGGGACATGAAGACCTACATTATCAAGGGCAAATTAACAATTAATATTGCTGTTGAAAATATTTAAAACAAAAAAAAGGCATCACAATAAAGTCCACGCGAGAAGAAAGTTTGGAGCCCCAAAAGTTTTCTAATTCTATCATAATCACAATAAATTCGTTTAAGAAAGAGTTTATCATAGCAAGTAGCCACAAATTTACATTGAACCTTTTCCAACCTGAGAGTCAGTTGAGGTAAAGGAATTCCAAACAATAGTAACATATTCAAGCTTATGTTTAACTAAGACATGATAAAATGTTAAAATACAATCAACTTTATTGGACGACGGGGTAATAAATATAATAAATCTAAGTAATTCAATGAGTGAGAAATAAATAGTGGAAGTATAGTTTGTTGTCCAGAACACCTATATCATTAATATAAAGGGAGTGAACTATGTTATTGTTGAAAAGATTGTAAATAAAAAAATATAGGACTTGTTCTTTGATTGGTTAATGTTCCATTTTGAGTAGACAATGTAGAAAATCATTAATGTCATTTTGCAAGTCTACACAATCTGATATTTATTTGATGGTTTTAAAAAGTTTGAGATCATCCGCGAAAAAGTAAGTAACGTGACGAGTTTAAAGATTTACCAACATCATCAATCAAAACATTTACGAGGAGGGGTCCAAATTGGAACCCTGTGGGAGGCCAACACAACAAGGGGCTAAGAATGTATTGGAGGTCTGTGAGTCTATTTTATCAACAAGTGATCTATTCTGTAAATAGAAACGAAAACAATTAGTATCGGTGTGAGATAGGGCAAAATTACTGAATTTCGAAAGAATAATACTAATTTTACATAAATCAAAAGCTTTACTTTGATTTTTTTAAATGCATTTTTCCAACCCTGCGTTGATACTTGAGGGACAACATGCCCGAGAAAATTTACTAGTCTATTGATAGCAGGTCTATTTTTAAGAAATCCATGTTTATTATCTGGCAGTTTATTTTTTAAATGGTGAAGATTGTGCTCTTGTATTGTTTTCTCGAATATTTTAGAAAAGCTATTCAAAAGAGAAATAGGCCTATAGTTACAAAACATTATTTTTGCCCCTTTTTTACAATTATAAATGACAACAGACTGTTCCCATGCAAGTGGAAAAGTTTCACTTGATAGGCTAAGGTTTACTGGGTTGGAGGAGGTGACCTGGCGGTCTAGGGGTAAGCTGTCAGACTTCTATGCTGGCGGCCGGGGTTCAATCCTAGGTCACGGCAAAGATTTATCTGATTACCAAACCCTTCCTTCACCTCTGACAAGACATCTTGTGATTGTGAGGAATGCCAGGCCTCCACCGTGGTTCGGATTCCACGTTAAACTGTAGGTCCTCCATTTCATCTCACAATCACCCTACCATTACACATTAGCGTAAGTGCGTATAACCCGAACGGGTAGTAAGACGCGGTGATAATAATAATAATACTGGGTTGGAAGAAATAAAATTAAAACTAAGAGTTTTTTCTTTGTTTAGAGCAAATAAAATTGTTGCCCAGGGTACTTCTGCTAGTAGACATTAGAAAAACGTATATTAGATTGTGTCGCACTATTTATTTCACAAGCATGTTTGTGGTGACTTTATATTCTATTATTTATGTTGAGTCAGTGAATTGTTCCAAGTTGATTTATCAGAAGCTATTAGAGATACCAAAATTACTTTGTCTTTAATATTCAAAGAATATACTTTATTTTTAAAAAATCATAAAATCTCAATACTATATTTCCAAATACATTTTTTTTAAATATATAATTTATATTAAACACACTCTCGTTACTTCTGAAATTTTTATAAACACGTTTTTGTGCCGACGTTTCAAATTTGTAGTCAGTCTGTCCTAACAAAAAAAATACAATTTATTTCCTATTGAAAGGCAGAAAATTAAACATTATAAAAGATGGAATACCAATACTGTTGACACCACATCCCGTTATTTAACGAAAAGGTGATGAGAGATCAAAAGAAAATATTGAGAATAGAATGATGTTGAATGTGTTTAAATATAAAGAAATAAATCTATTCCATCCGTAATGGAATTGAAAGTCAGACTACTCTATTTATTTAAACTATATAATGCGCCCAGTCCTCTGCCTCCTCTTTCAATTTCCAGAACTTTCTTCTTTGCTTCAAGTCATCCAATATTTGGATCCTCGTTCTTCTCAAGCTCCTCTTTACCTCAATCTTTCAGTCTATGACGTCGTGCAGAACACATTTCCTCTTAAAAATGTGTCCAGTACAGATTGCTTTGTACCGAATAACCACATCTAAATTGCTTCTCTTCTCACTCACTCTTCTTTGGACCAATTCATTGGTCATCTTGTCTGTCCACCTGAACTTTTAAAGTATTATACATCCAGCGCCACGTTTCAAATCTCTCCAAGTATTTCCTTTCCATCTTCCTAAGAGTCCAAGTTTCTGCTCCATACAGTACGATGCTCCAAATGTATCAGTTCATCAGTTTCTTTCTCATTTCCAAACACAACTTGCTGGTCAACAATAACCTCTTCTTGTCGAAAGCTTCCTTGGCAATGGCGATTATTGACCTATTTTCCATGGCTCAGTAGGCATCCTTTGTCAGCAGACTTCACAAAACAAATTAGCATTTTAATTAAAGATATATACATATTTACATTAATCAAATCAATGAATAACCAAATGCAATCATGACATTTTTAGATTAATATTATTATTTGAATCATTAGTTATTTCACATCTGCCACCGAAGGTTTCCCTTTAATTTTTCTCCATGATAGTGTGAAGGCCAAACTTTCAAATAGCGCGGGCTGCATTTGGCCCGTGGGCTTCAAGTTGGACCACAGAGCCTTAGACTATGCAACCAGCGAAGCGAGAAGTCCGAGAATGTACTTTGTTCACATAAGATTTAGGTAAAGCTGTCAACAAGGCTATGGGTTTTTCTAAACTCCTCAGATGCAAGCTAAACTTTGGTTTTAACTACCACGTCTTACTACCCACTTGATTTATACACTTATAAGCTAATTACGCTAACGTGTTAGAGATGATTAAGGCTAAATTTCAATAATATGTACCCACATTTGCTTGGCGAAAGAGAGAAAGAATGACAAAGCCTTTAGTAAAAAAACTTCTTAGTTTACCCGAGTGGGATTGAACCATAATATCCCATCATCGGCAGTCCGGTTTATTGCAAGATTGCTTTTGATCATGAGGCCACCGCAGTGGGTTAAGAATAATAAATAATATTTAAATCAAATGCACATGAGTCACCTAGTCCAAAATAAATGTTGCCTCATGTTATTAAATCAATGTTTGAAACACTAAACTACTTAATTTAATAAATAAAATAATATTTAAAATTTGATTGTATTTAAATTCGGTCGATATAGCTTGACTGCGGGCTGACAAGATGGAGTTGTTTTTTTTACAAGGACACAGCCCAAATTGGCTTACCCAAACCTCAACACTTCACAGTGAAGATTAGTTTAGATTTAGAAAGAGTTGAATTATATCTACGTGTAACACGTATTACTATCGCATAGTTATACAAATGGAACACGGATTATGATGAAATAATTTATATTAAATGCACCCACATTTTCCTGGAGAATCAGTGATAAATCTTTTATTTAAAAAACTCGGTACACCCAACCAGGTTTCAAACCCGGACATCTCCGTCATATGTAAACCAGGCTAGTTGGTGCTTAATCCTGGTGACCACAGATAAGAGTGGCTACATAATTATAATAAACGTCTAAAAATAAGTTTTATCTTAGGTGTTTTTTATTCATTCACTGAATGCAGTGGCTTTCGTTATTTCAGAATGGACGGGCAATGCCATGGTAAGGCATCATTCGCTCATTTCATTAAAATAATAATGGTTCGCTCACGTCTAAATCTTTTTTTATAGATTGAAGTATAGCCTTTTATAGTTTTTTCAACGTCTCTAAAAAATAAGTATTTGGTCCGGGCAATATAAATTGGCTAGAATTGCACCTCTTAACGTTGCTTAGCCCTCGACATAAACTCTAGAGCCTGCTATTATGTGGGCCATAACCTCAACAATTCCGAGTTTATACCTCGGCCATAAGTGCTTTCCTTTCCGCCCAAACTGTATGCAAATGGAATGTTTACTGCGGAACATTGGGTCTAAAGGGAACGGCGCGCGTTAATACTCTCTAGAGAACTCCAGGAAGGAAGGAAGTATTCCGAGGCAAGGCAGCCGCCGTGTTGGGGGTGCTTAATACCCAATGACATTGCCATTCATACAATTTTACTAAAATTTGTTGTTGTATTTAGAAACAATACTTCTCGACTTCTTTAAAGTATCAAATATGATCTTTATTTAAATGAACTTATATTCATTAGTTTGTTTAATAAGCTGGGAAAAAGTGGGTGTTTGTGAAATAAAATATTGCAGCCTATGTTTTTGTTTCAAGGATTGCAATTGGAAGCAGTCTGTAGATAGCTTGTGCTGATAAATTGTAATTTCAGTTATGATACTGTGAATGATTGAATAAATAATCATTATATTCTTTCTGGTTTGGAACACGCCGTTATCATTTATGAATTATTTTATTCAAATAAAAATCATCTTATATGTTCTTATTTAAGACATTTAATAAATATTTATAATTAATCAATTAGAACATGTAAAGTCAAGTCTACTGACATCAATCCCGAATTAAGCACGATAAATATAATGTACGCCTGAACTACATCTGTATATAACTCAGTTTGTGGAAAGACTATCCAGTACTGATGTATCATTGCTCAGGGGACGCCCAAATCTACTAATAGTACATCCTTTTCATGGAGACTCTTTCCATGTCCCCATAAGATGAGAGGTTGGGCAAAGTGAGTATGGAGGTGTGAATCTAGCTGATGGAAATACCTAAACCTACCTAGACTAAGCCTAACCAAACAAACCCTGGTGACCGTTGGGGTAATTTCCCTTTCGGGGAAAATACCAAAGGTACTAGTCAGAAATCAAACCAGGGTCCCCTAGGTTTGTATCTAGGTGCACAGACCACTACACCACGGGGCCAGTACCACAATAATATTAATTAATTTCATCATACATAATCATTGGCGTTTAGTTAGTTTTTCCTCAAGGTCGACAGGAGAGCAGAGCAAATATACCTCTAAAATGACTTCCTGAAGATACTCAACATAAAATATCCCGGTATCATAATTGAATATCAAGCTAAACTGAACATAAAATAAACACGTACATGAGACCCCCCATTACGTTTATGGTAATTTGTTTTTTCAAATATGTCCAATCCCAGCTCAAACGCAGAATCTGGTTTTTATGACTTGAAATCCAAAATTTTGAGAGGACAGTTAATTCTTAATAGCCAGTAGATCACCTTTAAAATATTTTGAAAAATAAATATTTCTTGAAACTAGCAATATATTATTTTTAATAGACAGCTCCGGAGAGAGCCAAGGATTGTATCAGTATATATAAAACCTTTATTAATGATAAGTTATTTTTATTATGTGTGTAATTTATTCGGCTCAAGATTATTAATTAAATATTTTATAGAGAATTAAGTATTAGAAGGGTAATGAATAGAAACCCGCCTTGGGGGCGTAGTTGGCTAACGCACTTGACGTGTTGAGCTAAACCACTGAGGACGGGGAGATCAAGGTTCGAATCTCGGTCGGGTGAACTGAGGGTTGTTTTTCCTAAATGGTTTTCCACTCTTCCTCCACGCAAATGCGGGTTCACTCCCTCTAATTCAACCATCCCAATTCCTAATCCATTAAAGTAATTAGTACTTCAAGCGTATAACCCGAACGGGTAGTAAGACGTGGTGCTAAAATTAATGAATAGAAGAAACGGTATTGGTCTAGAGGATTAATAGAAATCATTGTTTAAAATAAAACATCCTCTTCGATGCATTAGGGTCAGGCATGAGACCCCCTCTGCCAACCTCTACGCAGTAGGTAGGATCAGCCATGAGCAGTGTCGGACTTGGTAGAGTAGTATTTGAGGAGTATTTTACACCCGGGGCGGGTTCTTCCCTTGGCGCCCCTCATAAATAACTCTTAAATTTAGTCACACAAAAATATATCGTAGATTTTGAATTAGATATTTAAACAATACAGTACCGTCACAAACAAGTTGAAAATAAGAAATATTCAAGTAAAGCAATTGGAAATTCAGTAAACAAGCAATGCTTAATTTTATTGTATTAAAAAATTCAGTCTCACTACTTAGCCTGTTCGTTAAAGATTCACAGTCTCTACTTTAAAGCCTTAATTTTTGCAAAACTATTAATTACATAATCGAAATTCATCTTTCTTGAATATTCATGTTATATTGAAAGTAAAGCCAGATTCATCAATATTCTAGGGCTCATAGTGAAACATAAGAAATTCTTCATAAATTTGTATTGGGTAAAACTTATTACACATGAAAAAATACACATATATACAGTCAAAAATAATTTTAAACACAATGATAAGCTTGGCAATTTTCCCAAAAATTCAATTTTACAATAAACTCTAAAAACTGCAATGTTGTTCATTTATTTGCTTCTTCAACAATGAATTTGGTGGCCTACGAAGTCATTCGATTTCCACACCAATATCTTCAACAGAGTAATATCAGAAAGTTTGAGTCAAATTTGGAATATGTTCTGAAGTAATTCTTCTGTTGCAACAACCGAAGTGTTTGGTTGAACAGCAGTGATCATTGATATAATTTATCTATTGCCTTAGAACAAATACCTAATTCTTGACTAAAGTGATCAAGGCAGTCAAGCGTAGCCCTTTTTAATTCCTTTGACAGCTCTCCTGGAATCCTTTCTCGGATCTTTATTCTCCCTCTTCTCTCCATAGTAATTGCCATTTCTTCACATATAATAGTTGCATAATGAAGGGCCCTCTGCACAATATCATTTTGGTGATATTTATGAATCAGTTTTAGAGATTGGAGCTTCACAGTGCACATTTACAGACTAGTTTCAACCATTTGGAAATAATTGTGTGCAAGATGAATTGCTCCTGGGATTTCACACCAGAAATAAATGTGGCTCAAAAAAGATAAATCATATACAGCAACAGCAAAATTTGGGTTAAGCCTCTCATGTCCACATTTTCTTTGAGATCGTACAATACTTCAAGGGTTGAGGTCAGCAGTTCAAAATTTGCCTTCAATAGTTTTACACTGTCATAATGAGCACTCAATCTTGTCTGAGAAAGTCATTCCTAGTTTCTTACTCACCAGGGTTTGTTTGGTTAGGCTTAGTCTAGGTAGGTTTAGGTATTTCCATCAACTGGATTCACACCTCCATACTCCTTGATGGGACACTGACAAGAGAGTATAGATTCTCTCCAAAGTTTAAAAAAAAACCACACGTGAAGAAATGATTCCAAATGAGTGCACTCCACAAAGGTTCAGAGGGTAATTTGCACAAGGCACAAACAAATCCTTTGGCTCTTTGACTGAAGACCACCATGAATCCCATCCATAATTGTAGCTTTGTCATACCCTTGACCAAGGCACAGGTTTATGTTCAGTCTATCTTTATCCAGATGCCTCATGATATCCTCTGTGAGCTTAGCAGAAGTCCTTCCAGCAAAATGAAAGAAGCCCAAGAATGTTTGTATTAATTCAACATTGTTATTTTCAATATGAACGTACCTCTAAACGGCATCTAACTATCTACCTGTTAACCGTACTAGCATTGCATCTTGTGGATTTCCTCTGGGTATTTTTTCTTTTTTAGTTTAGCGATTTTTTACTTTAGCTAGGTAACTCATATTAGTATTTCAACTCTCCCGATGGCACCCCACTCTTTGCTACGAACCAACACCCTCGCACCCCCCTCCCCCCCCGTCCTTTAGGTCCCCTCTGCCAACCTCTACTTAGCAGGTAGGATCAGGCATGAGGAACCCTTTACCATTGTCAATAATATGAATATGGCAATATCTTTAATGACGTTATTTTTCTATTTGTATTGAATGAATCTCTACCAGTGCACTTATAATTTAAAAGTCAATGGCAACATTATAATCTATTTGAGGGCTTCATTTATTTGTAGAACCCTATTGTATCCTAGTACAGGCCTTAGCTCAGTCAGCGCACCTCTATACCGGGTCAAGAGCACCAAGTTAGATTACAAGCACGGCTGCACAATTAATTATTGATGAGATTAATGCTTACCCTCTTACAATGATGAAATTAATTTCTTAATAATAATACTTATCACCGCGTCTTACTACCCATTCGGGCTATACACTCCGAAGGACTTGACGTTGTGTCTGTTCAAGAATCATTCTAAATTTCTACAATAGAGTTGACAATCTAACTGACTGTTTGAGCCTAAAGTACACTTTCCAAGTCTTGTTAATAAAGACTTGCCTGATAAGTTGGTATACATCAATGTGAACGTTTTAATAAATAATATTAATATATGTATATTTTTTGTAGTTATTCAAAACCAGTGTCCAAAGAATGTGGTTCTCTAATATCTAGAACAGTGATTGGCAACCAGTCGATCGCAAGGCCATTTTAGTCGCTCAGGTAAGAAAATTACATGATCATCCTTAAAAGTCGATCTTTGTGACTTCTAAACTTTCAATTATATAAATTACTTTCAAATAACATTTGAGTGTGACCAAGATATCCTCAATCTTTCATAATCGGTTTTGTTATAAGAAAATTAAATAGTTTAACCTAAAAATGTACATTTTATATATTCTATATTTTTCTCTATAAGCAGAGCCCTGCGTTTGTGGAGTTCGCGATAATTCGTGAATGTTAGATATGGCATTTTTTCTTTCAGATGTTCAGATTTCAGGTTACCCTGATTGCAAATATATGCTCAGAATTGTCGCGATAATTCGCGAAATCGGCGTTTTAGCGCGATATTCGCGATTTTAAATGATGTCCGCGATAATCGCGATTTAGTCGCGATTTTCGGCATTCGCGCTAATATTTTGGGATATTGAAAAATAAAAATTGAAAGTTTTGATGGAAGAGAGTGATGGCATCGAAAGTTTAAAAATTGAGAATGTGCTGCTAGGGCTGAAGACAGACAGTATGTTCAGTGACTTCGCAACAAAGTGTTTGCAAGCGTTGTGGCTGCCGATTTCAAATGCAGATTCAGAACGATATTTTTCTAGGTATAGTTTAGTAGTAACAGACCGCAGAACCACAATGAAAGTGGATAACATTGTTACCAGCTGCATGTTGCAGTTTGGTGATGTTGAGTAGTTATTTTGTATTTTTCTAGCCTAAATTGAGATTTAAAAATATAGTCACAATTTTTGTGAAGTAACAAGATGATTTTTGTGTAATATTTTGTCTTTGTGACTTGTACATACTTTTGCCGGACCAGCTGCCGCTAAATCTTAATTTTTTAATAAGTTGACAGCACATTTTTTTGCGGACTAGTGTTTTTTTTTTTTTGCGTTTTGTCCAAACAAAATGTAATTTTTGGTTTTCACGTCAATATGTTTAGTTTACCTGTTTCAAACATTGTCCTGGAAGTCTAGTTTTAACCCAACAAAGTCACCTTAATCACGAAAGTTTGGTAAAAACAACTTTTTTAACGCTTTTGTTTTAATTCGATAATTTCGTTGCAAAAATATGATTTTTGTAATTCACCACTTATTCACCGCTTTTAGGAAACTTAAAAACGAAATTCGGCTTTTTTATTCACCATAAACGCAGGGCTCTGTCTATAAGGTTTGGAACAAAAGTGTTTGAGGAAAGATTGAAATTATGGAATATAAATAAGATGAATAGATAAAAATAGAGAAAACTTATATTGAATAGACGAAGGATGATCTGTGTCCAGAAAGACTACCTATCACTGACCTAGGAGTTGGCCACTATAGATCTAAGCTAAAGTAGAAACATGGGGTGCACGAGGAAACAACAGGAGTTTAACACCAAATAAATAATACTTCAAAGGAAAAAAAATATTGACACTTAGAAACACTAACTTAAAAGTAATATACGAGTATTATTTTAATGTGTCTGGACAGAGACATAAACCCGCGAACTTAGTTTAATGCGTCATTGCTTTACTAAATGAGATATCTGGGGACTAGTCTACGTATAGGATATTACCAACACTCCAGAGACATCAATACGAGCCTTAGTTAATAGAGCGTACTGTTAGTACGAGTACAGTAGCCCCGTGGCTTCTTTGGTGCTGACTGACAGCTCACAGCTGACTTTTGACAGTCAAAATTTTGGTATATACCTAAATTTTATACTGTGAGAAGTGACAGCTGCTAAACACATGTTTTTGCAGATCATATGGTTCGGCGTAGGAATACATAATTTGGTCTGGTAACTTTTCAAAGCCGTTAGAAGTCAGCTGTGAGCTGTCAGTCAGCACCAAAGAAGCCATGGGGATACTGTATTTTAGCTCATTTAGTAGATAGATCATTGGCGAATTATGAGCCCATCTTATGTCCGACTACCCGGGAAATTAGATATATGATAACGCTTTAGACATAAAATGTACCGAACAGCGGTATTTACAATTTTAACTTTTACAACAATAAAACTATTATCAGTTTAACAGAATTTTGTTTTAAAATGATTTATATTCAGTTTGTGTTTTTGATGTATAGTAAACTTGTTTCACAGGTCTCAATTCTACTCTCTCTTAAGGTAGATTACCGAAAACCATACACCGATGCAACGTATGGCTCAAGGTTTATTACCTATCTAAGCTAGATGTTATTCATTGAGTTATACGTCCTTTTAAGTCAAAGGTCATCATCATAGTTAAGTCATCAATCTTGTGGTTGGGCAGCTGCAACTCTCTATTTTTGCCTATCATAGGCCAAATTTTTTACTCTGCTAACATCGTTTGCCATCTGATTCATGTACTCCAGTCTTGGTCTCTCTCTTGAATTTATCCCCCCTTACACATCTCCTTTTCTTCATCAATTATATCGTGTCTCAATATATCGCCTATCATGTTAACTCTTCTTTGCAATTCTAATCTCTGTCTGGGCACAATTTTCAAATATATAAATACAGCTCAGTGGAAAACGTATATTAAAGAAAACACTGTCTTTAATGGATTTTAATTCACATCTCACCCGCCTCGGTGGTGTAGTTGGCTAACGCACTTGTCGTTTTGAGCTCGACTAATGAGGACGGGGAGGCCGAGGTTCAAATATCGGTCGGGTGAACTGGGGTGGTTTTTCCTAAATGGTTTTCCACTATCCCTCCACGCAAATGCCGGTTCACTTCCTCTAATCCAACCTTCCCAATTCCTAATCCATTAGAGTAATTAGTAATTAAAGCGTATAACCCGAACGGGTAGTAAGATGCGGTGCTAAATATTATAAAAAATTCGCATTTCAAATTTAAAAAGTTTTCTATTTGCTTATTGCTTATTTTATAATTTAAATATATAAAACTTTAGAGCTCAGATATTTCTCACTATTGGAGTATTTAAGGTTAACTTTATAAACACCCAGATTATAACAAAACATGACCCAAAAACTAATCCATGCCAGTGGTCACATGGTTTAAGTCTATTAAATCCATAATGCACTGGTCCACCGTTGCCAGTAAGTTCAAGGTTCAAATCCTGGAGGAATGTACTGGTGATCGTATGAGTTTACCCACCCTCTATCTACGCCAATGCAGGTGCACATCGTCTGAGCCACCCTCAACATATATATCCCATGGAGTGTAGTTTAACAAATGGCATAGTCTATGTGAGCACGTGGACTATACGTCTATCTCTAGTATAATTTGATAGTGACAGTTATGTTTGGGTTTGAATCTAAACTAGAAGTGCTAATAAGGTTTTCCCTAAAGGGTTTACCACTATTTATCTCTACTTAAATGCAGGTACGTTTCCTCCATATTCTACCTTCCTCATCTCTATCACATTGGTGTAATTAATTGTGTATAGTTCAAATAAAAAAAACTTACATTGAACATAAACAACAAAATAAACTTAACTTATGGAAGTACGTTTATTTCTGCACACCCAACACTAGCTCCGAAAAATGTATCAATTGAAAAACCAGACGTAATAAATCTCTTCATCGTTCCTAACTAGAGTCGATCCAGTGTTCCTTAGACAAGAACGGGTTAAGCTCGCATTGCGTGTTTAATATCAGGTGTGGAGACCTAGGATTAGCTGGCTCGTGTAGTGTAGAAGTGCTTTGCTAATAAGTGCAATTCAAATCAACAAATCATACTTAAACTAAACAAAACGTGTTTTCTTGCTGTGACCCTTGGCCGGATGTAAAAAATAAGAAGTCTTGTATAATGGAAAAACCGTTTCCACAACCACTCGGGGGAAAAATCCTCGTGAGCTCGTAAAATGCAGATTAAGAGGAGTAAATAGCAACACAGTGTGTTAGTTTGTAGTATTATAACTACAAGATGGCCTCCACCATACATTTATAAATAATTGCAACGGTTTAGACTAGTGTTGAGAATAATCGTGTAATAGTTGACACAAGTACGCATGGCCTCGGGCTGTGTTCAGGATTACTACGAGGTCATACTTTGAAACGTGATCCAACTACATCCGTTGGTTTGGCTCTCGAGGAATCAGTTTTTCTCATTCCACCCATAGGGTGAAAGGAGAGGGAGAGTTATTTGGAGCTCACTTTAAGTTGCAAAAACTAAATTAAAAATGGTACGACACAATCGCACAAATTTTCTTATAAAGTGTATTATAGCTTGTAGCCAAATTTTCAAAATTAGGTTTTCAGTTCATATATATATTGTAAGCAAAATTGTTCAAATATTTTTAACAAATTTCAAATTAAAAAAAAAATCTATTTATTAAAATACCCTCAAATTATTTTTAATTAAAAAAAATTATCTTCTTAATTATTATGAAAAACCATTTCCAAATATAAATTTCGAGCTAAATCTTTAAGGCCATTTTCAAAACCAAGTTCAAATTTTCTGTAATCTACCAAATTAAATCTTATATATAAAATTCTCGTGTCACAATGTTCGTTCCCGTACTCCTCCGAAACGGCTTGACCGATTCTCATGAAATTTTGTGAGCATATTGAGTAGGTCTGAGAATCGGCCAACATCTATTTTTCATACCCCTTAGTGATAAGGGTTGTCCACCCTTAACATTT
>CABFVX010002653.1:35762-55562 GCA_902151425.1 Timema shepardi | reverse complement strand
GGGGGGATTGTCAAGCTTATATAATTATTATACTACAGTGGTTCACGGGCAACGCCGTGCGGGACTGCTAGTTATTGTATAAAATTAAGCATGTATTATTATTTATCATTTAAAATAGGCACCAAATATCGATTTTGAACAAAATAGCTGTAAATATTTTTAAAAAAATTCAAAATTTCAAAAATTACTTATCAGTAAACTTCTAAAAAATGATTTTAAAAAAATTTGAAAATATATATAAAATTATGTATATTGGAAAATAATGATCAGATACCCATTTTGAACTAAAACCCTACAGAAATTTAAAAAATAACTCGATTTTTTATGTCATCTTATTAGTAATATAGTCTTAAACGAATTTTCCCTGAAAACTTAGTATTTTTTAACTCCTTTTTTACACATTGCATGATAGTTACCTCTGACTACAGCCCTACCGAGGCACTGCGGAAAGTTACATTGTATTGCTAAACTCCGAGTGGCTGGGGTTGTAATCCCGGAGGATTGGGAGCTGAGTGGGAGTGAAGAAAAAATATGTAATAAAAGTAGGTTATAATTATTTAGGAGGACATCTAGACTGCTACACTTAGATATCATGAAGTACAATCACCATCGAAGACTGATTGAGATCAAAGGAAATATAGAGTACATGTGTGAATTAACTTCTTGGAAGAATAAACTTTAAAATTATATGCTCTCACAGTACACAGTTTTATTTGTCATGTCAAACTCTCCCCAGATATACATTTTAAACTCATCGCTAAACTACCCTTAATTTAAGGTCTTGGGTCAAAATAAAAAAATAAATTTCTTAGATATTGCAATGTATTATTTAAATATCAAGCTTGAACCAAATCAAACAAAATCTATCAAACCATTTTAGACCCGTGACCAGGTACAGACATATATTGAGACAGACAGAATCGTAGAATCAAATTGTTGGGTTCGGGGACACATGATGATTCATCATGATCTAGAAGTAGAAATTTTTCACGATTACAACACAACCTCAACACAACTGAAGAGTAAAATTAAATTCACTTAAGAAAAGAGTATACCTTTCGTCAGACTCAGTCGATAGCTCTTCTATCTAGAGACCTTAGTTTGTTTTCTAGCAAGACTAAAAAATGTATAATTGATTAAATCAGGACTTCCTCTTTTACAGTGTTGAACTAACGGATGATGTTAGGAGAGTAATACCAGGAACGTGGTCAACTTTACGTTCACTTAGTGCACACGTAACGTGACATAAAGGTTCTCCTTGGGTTTTTAAATCGAAGCTATCACTATAAACTTAACGTTCGCTTTAAGTAAGATCTGTCCAAATAATAACTTTCGGATTACCTGAACGCTCAGGTAATCCGACCATTAAAATATAACTGCACAAGTTTAACAAGTGTATAGTTATAGATTATAAATAGGGATTTAAAGATTTCAAATCATTACAGTTCATGAGTTATAATGGGTCAAAATTTCTATGTTATGCTTTTTGAGTACCATTTCTAAGGTGAAGTAATTAACTGACTGAAATTTAGTATAACTAGATGCTCATATGAGGTTCACAGAATGAAATATTTATCATATAAATAATAATATAAATATTTCAATTAAATACTGACATTATATTTATTATTAGTAGTAATATTAATAATAAATATTATCATTTGATTATTATTAATGGTCATATTAATAATATAAATATTTCAATAAAATATTAACATGATATTATTTATTGCTAAAAATAATAGTAATATGTTAATAATATCAATATTTCAATAACGTATTAATATATTTATTATTAGTATTTATAGTATTGAATACTATAAATATTTGATTGTTTACATCTAATAAGAATGTTATGTTTTAGCCCCATATATTAATTAATTACTTTGCCTTAACAATGGTGCGAAAAAAACATACAATAGCCTATTCTACCCCTTATAGCTCGTGGACTGTAATGATTTGAAATAAATGAAACACTATTTATGGTTTAATGAGCTTTAGTGAAGAGTGTTGAGTGTTCCTGCCACTGCCAGCCAATCACGCTGCGAGCAGCGCCAACTTGGCTATTTGGTACTTCATTTGTTTGCAGATTTGATACGCAGACGACTTCTTCACCAGAGTTCATCTGTCCACGTCTCGCTAATATTAAAATGTCGTAGCTTGGTCTCACACTTTATTTTGTAGATACAGCAAGCTTATTTTAAAAACATTTATAGCCTAATCACCCATAAATGTTTGAATTCCGTTTTAGTGAATAGTTTTTTCTAATCCGCTTCGGTGGCCGCGTGGTCTAACGCGTTACTCTAGTGCTAGACTAGACTGCCAATGGCGGGGAGATCAAGATTAGTATCTCGGTCGGGTGTACTGAGGGTGGTTTCCCAAAATGGTTTACTACTTTCCTTCCCCGAAAATGCGGGTATACGTCGTCTAGATATAACTTTTCTAATCCCTCAAATCATTAGAGTAATTAGTAAATAAGCATATAGCCTGTCCTTGGTAAACAAGGCATGATTAGACTTACATCTTTGTCTACGTGTCCACCAATGCGCGCTGTAGCAAGTAGAACACTCTCATAACTGTGGCGGTGAGAACTTTACTCTAGTGGTATTCCTCGACCGTTGAGGATAAGTTTAATGTTTTGCTTAAAATTGTAGGAAAATAAATATTTTATTAACTTATTTCTACAACTTAGCTAATTGACCTATTTGTCACGGGGAAGTTGGGGTTCAAATCCAGGATTGGTGCATTAAGGGTGGGTTTTCCTAAATGGCTTCCCACTCTACCTCTAAATGAGTCGCGATACATTTCTTATAAATTCTACTTTTTTCATCCTACCTCATAAACAGAAAGCGGTATGCAGTGGAATTACAGCAATAACCACCCAACATTACCGCGAGTAATAATTAGTGTCTGTCTGTTAACCAAAAGGCTGCATACTCAATAACCCGCTTCGGTGTTCTAATGGTCTAACGTGTCACTCTCGCAATGGATTGAACTGCCAGTGACGGGGAGATTTTTTCTTTCATTTAGCACCGCGTCTTAGTACCCGCTCAGGTTATACGCCTACGTACTAATTACGCTAATGTTTTTATGGATTAGGGAGGTTATATTTATAGGAAGTGTACCCGCATTTGCCCGAAGGGAGAGTGGGAAACCATTTTGGAAAACCACCCGACCTAGATTAGAACCTCGAGCTCCCCGTCATCGGTAGGAAAAAGTATTGCGTTAGACCACGCGGCCACCGAAGCGGGTGATTGGCGTTAGAATCTCAATCAGGTGTATTGAAGGGTTTCTTTCCTAAGTTCTGTTTCCGCTCTCTTTCCACACAAATCTGGGTAGACGTCATCTCAATTCCACATTAATAATCCTAACGCATTATATACGTGTAACCCAAAAGGGTAGTGAGATGCGGTGACAAAAAAAAAAGATATAAGGTCAAAACAACTAATTATTATTATTATTAGCACCACGTCTTACTACCCGTTCGGTTTATACGCACTTACGCTAATGTGTAATGGTAGGGTGATTGTGAGATGAAATGGAGGACCTACAGTTTAACGTGGAATCCGAGCCACGGGGGAGGCCTGGCATTCCCCACATTCACAAGATGTCTTGTCAGAGGTGAAGGAAGGGTTTGTTAATCAGATAAATATGTGCCGGGACCGAGGATTGAACCCCGGCCGCCAGCACAGAAGTCTGACACCTTAGCCCTAGACCACCAGGTCACAAAAACAACTGATTAAATGTAGTCGCATAACCACAGGTGATGTAAGTAAAGTAGGATGCAGCTATATCGAACCCCGGTTGTTCAAACCTCCGGATAATACAAACACAATGTTCATAAAACAGGAGGGAGGGAGGGAGGTGTAACAAGCTAAGTCAAATGAAATGCAGTGTATTATTTCAATGGTTAACAAACTCACAGTTAAAAGAGAATTTTAAGAAAAAGTGATCATGTGGTTTACTATAAATTTTTATTATCATTATTATTATTATTTAGCACCGCGCCTTACTACCCATTCGGGTTATACGCTTTAAGTACTAATTACGCTACTGGATTAGGAATTGGGAAGGTTGAATTAGAGGAAGTGAACCCGATCGAGATTCGAACCTCGATGTCCCCGTCCTCAGCAGTCGAGCTCAACACGACTAGCGCGTTAGCCAACTACGCCACCGAGGTGGATTTTTACTATAATTAAAAATAATTACATGACTGTATAAAGCTATATTGTAAATGTAAAATACAGTATGTGTTATATATCAGTCAAATGAACGTAAATGTTATAAAACTGATTCAACTGTAATTTAAGATTTGTGAAAATAAACTATCTGTCCACAGAATTTTCTGTATTTTCCCGCTCATCCCGAACAAACTTTGGTCCTAATTAGTTCGGATTAACGAGGTTCTACTGTATTGTGTGCCGAACTAGAGTGCAAATAAGATGACGTATCAAACCTTGTTGATTACACTTCATCCGAACAAGTCCCGACAACGTTAAGAGCCGATCGTTATGTAATGTGCAAAAACGTGGTGTGCAATTCATTTGAGCACAATAGTCGGCCAGGTATATTATTATGTTGGGAGTATATAATGTACAGCTGGCCTTGGGTCCACCTTGAACTACACTCGCTCTTACATACTGGCACTGGAGTCAACATTGTTGCTGCACTCACGCCAAATATACTTTCATAATGTTAATATTAGGAGCATTTAGTGAGCGCGTTATCAACCGACTGATTAACTCAGCGCATTATTTAAAAACTAAACTAATAGACAATGCATCACTGTAAAAGAAGAAACACCAGTTTCTCCAACTATACATTTGAAGAATAACATATATTTAATGTTAACTTTAGAAGGAGTTAAGAGTTTTAGTGAAGGACGTACTGGAATGTCCCTTGGTCTCACTGTCTAAAATAATTGTACAAGACATATTGTATTTACTTAAGATTCTCAAAAACTAGCAGTAAAGAACAGGACAAATGGTAAAAGATCTCCCCAAACCAAATTGCATTTTTTTTATTGACAGTAAAAGCTACCTTGGCTGATTTCTTTCTAAGAAGGTAAATCATCCAAGGGACGCGGTGAGGGTTACAAAAACCATCGCGAGCATACCATCATACAGATCAGACGTATGTTAAGAACTTGCGATCATACCATCATACAGATCAGACGTATGTTAAGAACTTGCGATCATACCATCATACAGATCGGACGTATGTTAAGAACTTGCGATCATACCATCATACAGATCGGACGTATGTTAAGAACTTGCGATCATACCATCATACAGATCGAACGTATGTTAAGAACTTGCGATCATACCATCATACAGATCAGACGTATGTTAAGAGCTTGCGATCATACCATCATACAGATCGGACGTGTGTTAAGAACTTGCGTAGTCAAAAAGATGGAGATTAACTAGTCACTCCAACTCAACTTCCATTAATATCCATTCTTTTATAACAAGAACCAAATTGTAGGATAAATTAACTATAAATATTAATTTGTGATCTGTAACTTATGTTATATTATATTTAAATCAAAGCCAGTCTAATCGTTGATAAGGAACGTGAAACTACCTGGCGCCCGAGCACAATATACTTAAATATTTAAATCTAGCTCTGAGATATTAACTGACGCACGTGAATCCAGGGTGATCAGGTCGTATATTAACCCGATCAGGATCTGAACCAAGGAAGTCGGGATGAATACGACCGCGTGACGTTCATTGTTTCTACAGTACAGAGAATCAAAAGAGAGTCCCTTCTCTCACAAGATTATTACGGTGTATAAAAAAAATCTTGTTGTTTTTGTGAACCACATTTTACTCCTCATCCGGGAAGTTAATAAATTTAAACTAATATAGTAGTAATAGGAAAGGTATAATTTATAATAAATGTACTCACGATTGTGTGTAAGAGGATTAAAAGCCATATATGAGGTGAGGATTAACAGAGTTTTTTTGGCGGAAGTGCTTCCACATTAGTGAGTAAACCGCTGTGATAAATCACAGTTGTAAAACCAACAGAAATGCAAAACTCTGGCCCACCTCCATCCCTTGCAATCCAATCTCTTACTAAGCTGTCGCCTTAGATCACGTGACCACTGATACGGGCTATAAGGTGCCAATAAAAACGTTGTCCTCCCGTGTGCAACTTTCGTCAGGCAGACAAGTAGACATGAAAAGCCCTGAGACAACTTCGTGACATTTCACTGAAATACGTATCTCCGTCTAGCTGTCTGTATAGTATAATAATGGCGAGTATGGGCTAAATCATTCTGCAGCTTAGTATGGGGAAAGTTTAGTCCAGGCGTTCCCAAACTTCTTGAGACCACGCCGCCCTTCACATGTCAAATTTCCCGTGCGATGCCCCTGTATCCAATATTTTTTTATAAAACTTCTCAAATTCAATTTGGTGGCATCTTTTGAAAAGAAAATTGTAATTTACATTACTAGAGTGTATTCTTTTAAATGTAAAAATACAAAATTAGAACAAAATTATAGAACTTGGTAAAAAAGAATTAGAGTAGACATGTGTTTTCTTGTACGATTTATTCCATTCTTTAAAATATGTACAAGTAGGCCTACACGTATTGAAAATTTGCATTTTGCATTTCACTGTACATTATAAGTTTTAGTTTTTCTATGTTTTTGTTGGCACGAGGAAGCTATTATAAAATACATGAACACATTTGTTTGGCACTCAATATTTATAATACTGTATTCTGTTATTGGTATTATGTTATAGTTATTCATATAATCTATCAAAAGTGACAGATGCTTATCACATTACTGGATTCATTGCTCTGCGTAGAAACTGTAGCCAGCCGGATGGCATTATTATGTAGCTGGGTTGGGGAAGTGTAGTACTTTGGAATATTTGATGATTTGTGCAACAAACATTGATTTTAGCCGGACGTTCAGTCAAATCAACCGGGCGGCGCCTGTTATACAGAACCTTGCTGGGTGGAACCCTAAGTGTCCTTTCAGACGATAGGTATTTTTATCACGCAATGGTTTTGTCGCTCTTGCTTTTATTCGCGTGATCAATTCTTACGTTGCTTTCGGATGAGAGGGGAAATCCCCTTTGCTCCCATGTTCACTTGTGATTTTGACGTGGTGTAGGATACACCATGGCTGACGACGTAAACCGTATGTTGGCTACATACTTTTTCTACACAGAATAACAAGCACAACAAAAATAGAAGGTTGATCTGGGAACACCCTATAATTAATTGTTGATTACTTGAAGGTGATTTTAGTTTAATTTCGGCTAGATCACGCCAGTATGACGATAAGTTTTCCAAGTATCTTCGCATGTCTGTGGCAACATTTGCTGAAGTGCTGCATTGTTTGTCAACAAGTTTACTTAAAGCTGATACAAATATGAGAATTGCAATCTCTCCGTCTAAGAAAGTGGCATTTATGTTAAGGTAAGGAACTGTACTTGCCAACTTGATACATGTAATTATTGGGGGAAAAAACTTTTACATCTTACTCATGTACAAACCAACAATGTGCATTGAAGGTGCAATTTGCATCACAAACTATTGTTATACGATGCGTTCTACCTCGAAAGAGCTCCAAAAGCAGATTGATCGCGCGATTCACCCCCTCCCGTCTGAAAGCATACATTTGACTCAATGTATCTCAAGATCGATGTGTGTTATTTTCCCCGCACTCCAATAATCTCGTCGCTAGATACAAGCGACTGTTCTAGACCGGTTGCGCGGGAATTTTACCTCGATATTTTCTCTCCCTGTGTGAACGCTACCATTTGAACCAATGTATTCCAGCGGATAAAATTCGTGCGATAAAATACCTCTCGTGCGAAAGGGCATTAAGGACCTATAAAACCCGGGACCTCTAGGACAGCCGTCAGGTGATTTGAAAACTATACCAGGAGTCCAGTATACAGTCCTATTTTAGGTATCAAGAAAGGTTTTTGACCATTTTAAAGGTTACTAAAATAATCTACATATATTCATACATAGCTTAGTTACGTCAACTGTTTTATAGTTATTTCTTGCTGTATTTTGTAATTTTATTTTTCACGCAACGTGTCATACATGTATATGGTCGTTATAAAGAAAGTAACATTTAAAGGAAAGGTGCCAAATTTGCGTGGAACGAAAGTGAGGAATCATTTAGGAGAAAATGCCCTCAGTATACTCAACCGGGATTCTAACACTGACCTCCTCGTCACTAGCAGTCCAGTCTATTGCTAGAGTGATGCCTGAGAACGTGTGACTACCGATGCAGGTTGTCGCCAATTAACTGTGAACAAACGTCAGATAGGAATGGCTGGGGATGTTCCTGTACGTCATTCCACCTAAACCCTAAGAGGTGGTATCTGACAGCTAGCTGAAGGTTCTTTATTACAAACATTGAGTGAAAATTACTAATGTCACCCTATTTGGAAATAATTATTGATCGTATAGTATTACTAAGGGCCGGTCTTATGACTCCTGGATAAATATTAATCTGGCAGATAAACATTTCTATCTGGGTTGATAAGATAAAAGTGCGTCTTATGGCTGCCAGATAGCATTTATCTGTCAGATAAAATTTATTAATCCATATCACATTTTTATCGGGAGGTTTAATTACCTGATAACTTTTATCTGAAAGTTAAAATGGTTGTTGCCATAGTGACGCGTTGTTTTTAATGAGATTTCGCCTATGAGAATTTGTTTTTAGGTTAAAATCTTGATTCACGTGTTTAGTAAGCACAGGCCCGGGCTCTAACTATATAAAGCTAGAAAATTTAATTCACACTTTTATATAAATTGACAAGCTATCTGTAGAGTTATAGTTATATAATAACAAATTATTTAAATGTGAGTACAATAAATGAAATTTTGTAAACGTTGTACCCAACTATTGCCCACATTTAGGAAGACACCGAAATTAGTACTTGCAAGATATCTTAGCTTCTACGCCCACGTGATGCTATCTTTTCCTCTCACTTGTTTAGCCGCCATTATTTAACAAATGTTGAGCATTCTCAACACTCGCTAGGTTGTAGCAGTATCATCAGAGCTTATACGCATGCGCTCACCAGTAGAAACAGTACCAACCTTGCATGTTCTGAATAAAAATATATTTATCCTACAAATAGCTATCTGGCAGATAAATTCAATTAATAAGACGCGTAAAACATTAAATTGGTTGATAACTTCTATCTGGTAGTTAACTTTAACCTCCCAATAGTAGTATTCATCCGGTAGTCATAAGACCGGCCCTTAGAGGAGAAGGGAATAACACTGACTTATATCTCGAGTTGAACTTAGATTCTGTAGATGGATGGCGACCTCCTACCACCAAGATTCTACTCCTTCTGAAGTGGTTCACTCCCGCCAAAGAGCCCTGAGTTCGAATCTCAGTACAGATGAAAGAGACGTCCAAGCCTGGGATAAAATCTGCTCTAGTTTTCTCCCCAAAATTTCAACTCTTATCAAACATAGCTCAGTAAACTGGTACATAGGCCTACCTGTTAATTCCAAGTAATCATTAGATTCTGTGTGCGTGGATTTTTTTCTTAGACACCACTACTCAGAACTTCCTGTTTATAGAAAAACCGACCATTTGCGAGGTTTTGCAAGTTATCAATGTTATGAACCCAGACGGGGTGTGAAAACAGCTCCCTTATAGATCCTCATACGTGTCAAGACCGTGTTTAGTCTATTTTGACGGAGGGGCAGTGTACCCTGTGCCGATTTGACGTCACAGCTCCATGGCGTCAATTGCACGCTCGGGGTTCCCCAAACTAGTTCGCTCTCGGAAGGTTTTCTTCCGCCAGAGGAAGTAGTACCGTTAAGGGACGTGAGGCATCTCAATTGGCTGCGATGTGATATGGCCAGCTGTCTGGAGGGTTGATCAGCGACCCACCATACCACTATACAAAAAAAAAACTAGGTTTCCCAAAAAATGCTTGAATGCATTGTATGCTATTGTTAAGTTGATTAAGCTGTAAATGATTTTTGTAAATATTTTATGGCTAAAAGGGGAAATTCTATCATTGAATGAATTTATACTATAGCTACTCAACCTTTTCAGATAACTTTAAAGTTAAATTTATTTTGAAATTGTTCTCATTGAATAAAAGAAAGCTACGTTATCTGAAGTAGTACAACGGAATGGATCTGAGGTCCATATATAAACAAAAGGCCTTATCAGACGAAGAACCAGAAACTATTTTTACCTACAATATAATTGTTTTAAACGTGTATGCAACGACTGGAGTTGACATTGTAGTATATTTAATCCCAAATAAGATTCAAAATTAAGTATTTAAAATGTGATTTATTGACGATAGACATGAGAATAATAACGTTCAACATTCTTGACCATGGCCGAGTTCCTTGACCTTAACACCCATCCCAAGGGATAATATTACAATCAGGTCAGAGGCGGAGCTCCTTGAAGTAAATATTTACATATTAAGGGTAAAAATCTGTGGTCGAACTAGGGTACCTTCGCCTATAAGTAGAACCTCTTTTCCACCAGTTACGCCAATGTTTATTACAAATATTTTTCTTAAAATATTAGCTTTAATTATATACTTAAGCTGATAATGGAGAGACTTTCGAAATATCCAGCAGGATGGAATGTACTACGGAACGCGGAAAATACGTGGATCCAATTAGAACAGAGTAAAAATAAATGTGTTGTATACCTGTCGAATTAAAAAAAGAGCGAGCACAACACAACAAGCAAACAAATCAGTGTGGAATATCTAACAGGTCTGCCAGTATACAAAACCAATTAGAAAAGGGAATAAGCGAATGAGCTTATTCGACAAAAACTTCAAGAAATGTCTTTAAAAAAATCGATTTTATATAACTTAGACGAACCTAAAAATACAGAGAAAAACACGCGATTATGTTTATCAAGATACCTTACAATATACATATATATTTATGTACAATTATTTAAAGTAATTTTAATGTTTTGCATAATTATTTATTTTTAGCACCGCGTCTTTTTAACCGTTCGGGTTATATTCTTATCTACTAATTACGCTAATAGTTTTAGGTAATACGAAGGTTATATTTAGATGAAGTGTACCCGCATTTTTTGAAGGAAGTGTGGAAAACCATTTTGGAAAAACTCAGTACACCCGACTGAGATTCAAACCTTGATCTCCCCGTCATCGGCAGTCTAGTTTAACACGAGAGTAGAACGTTAGACCATGCATCCACCAAAGCGAGTTTTGACATAATGAACTGAGACTTGTTTTACATTTTATATTGCAATCAATCACTTGTAAGTTGAAAGTGGATGTAAATAATTCAAGCTAGTGATTTGTCACTTTGTATACGAGGCGTGGAGAGGGTAGAATAATAATAGGGGACGAACTAAGATATTAACTAAGGGAAAAAATTTAACCAAATCGTGAGGGTAGAGTTTAATGGTGAAATTATTTTTTGACCACGTTTTAATTCCCGTTCTGGCTATGCGTATATGTAATAATTACGCAAATGGATTAAGGATGAGTTAGATTTAATTTAGATGAAGTATGCACGCATTTGCATGTAGGGAGAATGAAAAGGCATTTAGGAGAAAAAAACTCCCTCAGTACACCCGACTGGGATTCAAACACCAATCTCCTTATCATCGGCCGTCTAGTCTATTGTGAGAGTCCCGCCTTGGACCCTGTGGTGGGGCACCAAAGCAAATAATAACGTAATTTGTCTATTACTTGGTATGTACTGTACCAACAGCAGTATGACGTAATTTGTCTATTACTTGGTATGTACAGTACCAGCAGCAGTATGACGTCATTTGTCTATTACTTGGTATGTACTGTACCAACAGCGGTATGGCTTCAGAAGGGGCAAGTCTACAGAGGATGCTATTTGTAGGGCAATGGAGCTTATTGACTCAGCCACGGAGAAGTATGTGGTAGGTATCTTTGTGGACATCTCAGGGGCCTTTGACAACCTGTGGTGGCCGACATTGTTTAAACGTCTGAGAGATTTGCAGTGTCCAGGAAGCCTATTTAAGAGCTCCAAGGATTACTGTTGGAACAGATATGCTACCCTGAGATGCCCTAGAGCAAAGGCTCAGAAGGTACTAACTAAAAGTTGTCCTCGGGGATTGGTCTTTGGACAGGTTTTATTGGACATCGGATTAGAACCAGGATTAACGACGTTGGAGACATTCTCCAAGACACACGGAGTAGTCACATTTGCAGACGTCCTTCTGATAGTTGTGGAAGGTGGCTCTAAGAAGAACAAAGAAGAAAAGCGCAATGGGGTCCTAGAGGGTCTAGACACTTGGTGTATAAGTGTCAAACTGAAGATGGCACCGGCGAAGAGGATGTTCATGTTGTTTAGGGGAAAGCTAATTTGAAATCCTAGCATTAAGATTGATGTCGAGGCAATCAGGAGAAGCCATACGGTCAGATACCTTAGAGTCACACTGGACGAGAACAGGAACTTCACGGGTCATATGGAGGAGGTGGTGGGCAAAACCCAAAAGATTATGAACAAGATCATAAGCACAGGTCAGTGGAGATTCCACTTACCTCTGCTGATAATCAAGATGTACCACCAAACAATATTACTCTCATTTGTCGGCTATGGAGCTTGTATATGGGCCCACAAACTGAATAACATAGTACCGGCTAGAGCTATCCGGGGGATTCAGAGGAACATTCTTCTGAGGCTGTCGGGGGCCTTCAGGACTGTGGCGACAGATGACCTGATTGTCACCCTAGGTGTGTGGCTGCTGGATCTACTGATAAGGAAGAAAGAAGTAGGATACTGGTTGGAGAAAAATAAGCTGGAAAAATTGAAGTTGATAATGATAATGGTTGCAATTATACTTTAAATAATAAAATGATCCATTGTTAAAAATATAAATGGTACGGAACTCCACACGAACTTTTTCTCTATAATGTTTAAAATAGAGATATTTACTCAAAACTCGTAATATATGTGAATCGAAATAATATACACTAACAAACCCAAGAATAAATTTCGCTATCCTTACGTAAAACATTTTTGAGTCACGATTTTAAGTTTTATAATTTTATTTTTAAAGAATTAATATCCTCATTTGTATGTTTGGACCGATAAAAAAAAGATCAATTTTGGGTCCACAAGGGTCAACACTTCGTATTAAAATTTCGACTTCCGGTTAAAATTTTCGACATTTTATTAGGTGTTGCAAATCTTCATGCCATCGCATTGCTATTAAATTCCTCATTTATAAATTTTGACCAATAAAAAATGTAAATATTGACTATTGAGTCTAAAATTACGGGTATATATCATTGTTGTACAAATAATTCTTCTAAGAGATTTAAGGAAAAACAACATAAACTTTTTGAGAGACTTACTTATATTTAATTGGAGAATTATTGCGTTAAAACATAAGTAGTATCTCTTTACAACTAAAGCTCACAAAATTGTATTAATATAGTTGCCAATATCTCAGAAACTGTTGGTTTTATAAAAATATATCTCATGTAAAAGTTTTTTTTATTTTTAATAGTACTACAATTTTGCAACAAGTTATTTAGTATCTCAAATAGTTGCGGAGATACGGAAATTTCCACGTCTGTAAAGAACCCTAAAAGTCATTTTCAAGGGAAAATGAAAATAACCAGTTTATTTATGATCTTAATCAACACCTATTTACGAATTTTAATCAAAATCGTTGGAGCAGATTTTGAGAAAATCGATTGTTTCTCTTTTTGCCCTTCAGTAAACTACTCTTAATCTTAGGGTTAGATATTCAATTAAAAAATAAACCTTGGGGAAACCCTATGAAAACCATAGATACCAAGTTTTAGCCTGATCGGTAAAGAAGTTTAGGCTCTAGTTGGAGGTACAGACAGACAGAAATTCAAAAATTACTTTTTTGGATTCGGGAGTTGGGGGTTGGGGGGTGGTCATGAAACGTCGAGATTCATCAAAATCTCGAGTTCAAGTTTTTGACGATCACAATACTTTTTCTACCTGTAAGATAGCGAGAAAGTAAAAATGATATATCAAAAGTAGCATAGAACGGCTCGGATCTACAGAATGGTATGTGTGTGTGTATATATATATATATATATATATATATATATATATATACAGTATCACATGAGAGTGTCTGGGTGCGACGGTCTTCTCTCACAGCTTGACAATGATATGTAATAGGAGACGGTGCAATATTTCCTTTCACTGATGTAAAGTAAAACTCCTCTAGTCTGGTTTTACGGTGAAGGGGAGATTGGGCCTGTCATGTATACGCGCTACACAATCTGGGCCTTGATTTTTCTTAATATGTTTGGGGATGCATAAAAACAAAAGTTTTTCATTCAGTCACTTCCTTCATCATCCTGTTTGTTCCTCTCTACTAGGCCCAACTATTTTTATCTGCATTTTTTTCTAAAATAAACCTTCTTGGTACAAAGTGAGAGACCACGCTTCACAGCCGTAAATAACCGGTAGTGCTATATTTTTGTATATTCTCGATAAATATTTCGAGATAGAATATGAGGTAGCGACAAACAACTTACAAACTGAGTAATAACGAGCATTTTACTACATAAAATTTGATCTTCTCTTGAATTTTATTTACTTCTGTCAGCAAAGTTACCAAGTAGGCCTACTGCATTTGAGTTCGTCAACTTCAAAACGCAATCACTACCCCAACAGTGAAATTAAATGCGTATAGCACGGAAGGGTGATAACACATGGTGGGGGGTGGGGGATCCCTGTACGGTAGACTTCATAATATACTTTCTATGATCGGAGCAGTATTATATTGAGGCTGGACTATTTAAAGTTTATTTTTGAGATTAGATGAAAAAACAGAATAACTTTTTCAAGGGCGCCCACAGGATTTTTCTCCGGGCGCGGGGGGGAGGGGGGGTCTGCTGGGTAGATAATATCCCCCCCCCCCCAATACGGTGGTGCGTCCCTGGGAAAATTGATCAAACTGAAGCCTCAAAAGACGCTTTTAAAGGCAATTCTTTTCTCCTGAAAATAATATACAACCTAAGAAAAAGTATCAAATCTATTCAAATTCATGGGTGTACACTTGACCTTGACGATTTTAGTGGCGAGTGCGGTTTGAATTGCTCACACATGCGCCAAACTATCAATCCTAAAGTCAGCAGGTGGCCTTGTGTAATTAGTTTATTAGTCATATTCTATAAGTTTCTGTTGGCTGGCGGCATTGTTTGAGCGCTAGTTAATAACACTGTTAGGCGGGATTAGCCTACTTATAATATGTATACAGCCTCAGAATATCACGGAAGGGGGGAGGAGGGTGAATTGCCCCCACTACGGGTGCCCCAGAGCTTATTTTATTCCCGACTTCAAATGGGCTTTCCGTTTTGGGATGGCTCAAGAAGAGATTGAACACATAAACTTAAAGGAAAAGTATTTTTATTTGTTCACTTTTATAAGTTTAATATAAGGGCTAGTAACAGTTTAAAACAATAATAAAGGTTGAGAGGGAGCAGCTTAGAGAAAAATACCAACCAGGAAAATGGCAAAACCACGGTGATAAATCATAAACGGAAGATAACTCTTGTACCAAACCAGGATTAAAATCCTGACCTTCTTGTCAACGGCACACTTTGAACATAACATTGATGTGGATAGGAGTAAAGTTGAACGTATGGTTTGAGTGTCTGACTCTTAGTAGGGATGGCAGAGATCATTTCCAACTAACCATACTAGCAATTTTTAGTTTAAGTTAGCATTCTCACTACAAGTAAATACAAATGAACATCCTTTCCGTGGAAGCTCTTTCCATATCCCCATTAAATGAGATGAGGGGATGATAGTGAATATGAGGATGTGAAACCAATGAAGGTATTAACCTAGCTTAGGCCTAATTAACCAAACCTTGGTGACCATGGGAAGTATTCCCCTTTTGAAGAAAATCCCTCAGTACAGCCGGGAATCGATCCCGGAACCTCTATGTCAGCATCCAAGAGTTCTGACCACTATACCCCGACGCCGATAACTTGACCGTAAAAATAAAATTCAACCAACAGAACATGAAAGTGTATTAATACTCGGACACCCACCTCGGTGCGTAGTTGGCAAATGCGCTTGTCGTGTTGAGCTCGACTGCTGAGGAAGGGGAGATCGAGGTTCGAATCTCGGTCGGGTGAACTGAGTGGGTTTTTTCCTAAATGGTTTTCCACTCTCCCTCCACGCTAATGCGGGTTCGCTTCCTCTAATTCAACCCTCCCAGCTCCTAATCCATTAGAGTAATTAGTACTTAAACCGTATAACCCAAACGGGTAGTAAGACGCGGTGCTAAATATTATTATTATTATTATTACTCGGACTCCTTCGAAATTAATGAAATAATTAGTTCTTTTTGCATGATAAACGGCTTTAAGGCCGGTTAACTGCCAATTAAATATTTTAGTGTTTGATAATTTACTTTTATCAAGATTTATCTAGGTTCAAAGACCCCAAACTATTAAATTGTACGTAAAATAACGCAGTCAATACGAGGAAAACATCATTCATAAATTTCTAAAACGAAAGTTAACTTGCATGACATACACTCAAAGGCACAAAACCATGAGAACAAAATGTCAATTAAGCTTTTTTTAAGTCGAATTACTTAATCCTAAAACAAATAAACGCTCATTTACTACTTTAATGTAACATGAACATTTTTAACATTGAAAAATGCAATCTTCTGAAGATAATAAAACAATATTTAGCCATCTTGGCAGTATTCTAAAGATTTGTGACTTCTAGTGTGTTGTGCCTTTGACTGTACTGTATTAAAATATTTGCACGCGAGGCTAGCTTTAGTTCGCTAATGGAACCATGTTTTATAGGTTGTAAACATGTCTTCTGTTCCACGCGACGTGTTAACGAGGTATGTTCGGTAGTAGGATCGGGTGTAATGTGACATTGGTCTATATTACAAGCAAACAATCGTGGTTTATATTCACTATGAAGGTATCGTACGAGTCTGCCGGACTCTAAATGAATAGTAAGCACCACATAAAAATGTCTAATGAACAAGTCCAGACATGAAATATAAAATATGCCCCGCATAAAATAGTAAGAGGCATCATCTCCAAATTGTAGTGTGTAGTTTGCATTACTTAAATATGTCAGACGCATTAGTCAAAAATGAAAATATTTCATAGGAGCCACATGAAATTGTCGGATACATTAGTCACAGCTTGAAATGCATATTAGACACCAAATACAATTGTCGGTTGCTGTAGTTACAACTTGAAATACATAGTAGAAATACATACAATATTGTACCACGTTATGCGTCAACAGACTAAGCACCAATATTTTTTTTTTAAAGTAATAAAGTGAACTAGATAGAACTAGCTCAAGATAGGGATGGGTGACGTATTAATAAAAGTGTGGCAATGAAATTTCGAGTTCTTACTGACATAGTAATTCCATAGTAAGTGTTGTATTATAAATATGGGTATTAAATAACATATTTTAATACTCGGATGCATTGTTGTAATAGTTAAACGCTATTAGACCAATAAATGGCTGGTCTCATATATTAACATTAAGATTAGCTTTGAGAATGTAATCATGCAAAGCTGATGCATTAATATCCTAAAAAGACTAATATCTAGGATGCAATAGCTATTGAAGACAACAAAGCCATTACTGGAGAGGAAAACAAAATAAAATTACTACAAAAACTTCAAATTGTGAGCCATATTAACCATTTGTTAAATGCAGATAAAACTAGTCAGGCGATAATATTAAAGGTAGTCTTGAAGAGAAACATGTAATACACCAAGAAAAAGTAAAATGAGTACAAGATTTAATGAAAGATGATTTGAGGAAAGCTAAAAAAAAATCCCATTTTAGAAGTCATCTTTTATTTGCAGAGGACCCTATATCTCCCCAAACTCTCAACAAACGATTTCTATGGGTCTATAACTGGGATGTCTATTCTCCATTCTGGGTCTATCAAAAGAACTTTTGTTACTTTTGGCTTGAAGGAGAGGCAGGTAGAAGTGTACTAAAAATAGGCTCATGCTTAAAAAATATGTCAAAATAAATTTAGGCGAATAAATGATGGAGTTGATTGCTTGGTCTGACTTGTGCGGAGGTCAAAGCAGGATTATAAAAATGGTATTGATGCTAAAAGCTATTATGTTCAGTACATGACTCTTGAAAAAAGCCCATTAATAATGGATTAAATATTTGTCCTAATATTTTTAATAATTACGGTTATAATTGCATCTAAATATCATATTCTTCAAATTGAAAAATTATACCTGATCACGGGAATCGAACCCAGGACCTACAGTTTAGTAGGCCAATGATCTAACCATTGATCTCTCCAGGAGTCCTCCCGTGACCAGGCGTGATCTTATAGCTCGTGATACTAATTGATCGCTCATTATGTAGCTGACGATTTAAACACGTCCATCACAGACTCTGCCTTAAACTATGAGTGAAGCATTACCTTGGGCACGGGACGATTATTGGATAGCTCAGTAGTCAGAGCATTTGCGTACTAAGCCAAAGGTCCCGTGTTCGATTCCCATGTCCAGTTGTCATGTTTCTATTTACAGAATAAGGTGCTATTCGTCTTTTCATTTCTGGACACATATTTCTACAAAATGATGCAGTATATGTAGATGTATACTGCAACTTTAAACTTCAACAGCTCGGGTACACGTCTGATGAGTGATGGCTCTATCAACGCCATATTATGTTGTTGGAGAAAATAATCTCATGACGTAGTAACAACTTGAAAAGCATATAGTAAGAAGCATACAAAATTGTGGGATAAATAATAATCGTCACAAATATATATATATATTTTTATATATTTGATGGTGCACAGTTATACATCAACTTTGCATATCTCACAAAAATTTATATATATATTTATGTATTTATTATTTTTGAAAAACATAATGAGTTGTAGTAAGGAAACAATGTTTAATAGTAATTATAATAATATAATTCAATGTAAAGATTAGTTATAAAAATAAGGTAGAAAATATGTTGTGAATAGTACTGATTCTAAGATAATTGAAAAACTAAGTAAAAATACTGTCCTTAATATCTAAGAGGATATTACATATTAAAAAATATGAGTCAAAATCACAATATAAAGAATTGAATTAATAGAGTTATAATATTAAATGTGATGCAAAGGCAATAGTTATAAATGTAGGATTTTTTTTTTGTATAAGATATTAATCTTAGATCAGATGACAGATTTAAAAGTTAAAATAATGTCCTTCACAATATCTAAAAGGATATTAACATATTAAAAATGTGATTCTATATAACATATAATCAAAAGAGAAACATATTAAAACACATGTAATAATAACACACGAGTCGAAGTAAAAGTTGAATAATATAATATGATGTTATTTGCCACCCTACCTTGTATTTCCCTATTTTTTTCTACTTTTGTGAATAATTTCTAATTTAATTTCGTGTGAAATATTCGAAGTTCATCAGCTGATTCCCAGCCTGACTAATGACAATGTTTACATATATTAAATTAAGTAAAAGGACGGAAGGAACAACGTAAAACATTGTTTTAAATAATTTAAATAAGGAATTTTGATTTAAGGAAGAACACTTACCTTTTATTAAGCATGTTAATTATCCTTTTAAGAAGTGTGATTGACTATTGTATTAGTTTTCACTGTCGGCCATGTTTGTTTTAACGCATGCGCAGTGCTAACAAACAAGTGAGGAGCGAGTTTTTGGTTGTAGAAGAAGAAAGGAATAAAAACGAGCGCGATTTTTAATTTTGACAGAAGGAAATAGACATTTAATTCTTTATTAAAAAC